>JAQQSZ010020376.1:0-10157 GCA_028646595.1 Phalanger gymnotis
TTACCAGTTGCATGTAAAAACAATTTTTAACCTTTGATTTTAAAACTTTGCATTCCACATTCTCTCCTTCCTCCCTCTCCACTCACCTTCATTGAGAAGGCAAGCAATTCAATATAGATTATACATGTGTAGTCATGCAAAACACTTCCATAACAGTCATGTTGTGAAAGACTAATTTTGTTTCCCTCCATCCTATCTCACCTCCCATTCACTCTATTCTCTCCTTTGACCTTGTCTGTCCTCAAAAGTGTTTGCTTCTGATTAGCCCCTCCTCCCTTTTGCCCTCCCTTCTATCATACCTTTCTCTTATCCCCTTCCTCCCTACTTTCCTGTAGGGTAAGATAGATTTTCATATCCTATTGAGAATGTATGTTATTCCCTCCTTAAGGCTAATCTGATGAGAGTAAAAGTTCACTCATTCCCTCTCATCTCTCCCATCTTCTCCTCCATTGTAAAAGCTTTATTTTTAGATATCGTCCCTTCATGTTCAGCTCACCCTGTGCCCTCCATATATATATATTCCCTCCAACTACACTAATACTGAGAAAGGTCGCATGAGTTACAAATATCATCTTTCCATGTAGGAATGTAAACAATTCAACTTTAATGAGACCCTTGTGATTTCTCTTTCTTTTTTACCTTTTCATGCCTCACTTGATTCTTTTTTTTTCAGAATAGCGATTGTTTTATTTCATTCTCTGCTTTTGTAGCACAATGCCTGGCACATTATAGGTCCAGCATAAAAATTTGTTGACACATTAATTGAAGATAGGTGGGTGGGCACTTATCAGATCCATCTTTATCTTGGGTTTCAATTTCTTGCTAACTATTTTTGTTCTGTTAGTCCTAATCCAAAGATTTTTTCCCCTTTGTAGTGAAAAGAGAAATTAAATAGGTTGAGTAGCTCTGCTTTCTCCTTCACTATTACTCTCTAATTCACCCTAATCATCTAATTTTTTCCTTATTTGATCTTCCACTTGCCCTCCACATTGTTTTAAAAAACCAAAGGTTCTTGTCCTTAGCTTTCATCATTCAGCCTCACCTGGTCTCAGCTTTATTATTCCTGACACTCTTCTTATAGGATTTGTCCCTCTTTTGTATTCTTCCTTACCAGCACCCATAAGTGTTCTCTCCCACCACTGTTCTGTTTTCATGACCCAGAATTCTATAATTGCTTTATCCAACCATAATCTCATCATATTCTATCTCTCTGTCTCAATTCTCCCAGAACTATTCGTTGTTCTTCTTCTGAACTCCGTTCTCTCCTTCCCAGGGTACTATCCCAGGTCATCATCTCTGCTCTGACTTAATCTGAGTTACTCTTAGAGCCTCTCTTTAAGGAGGGCACCCGTGCCTTCTCTTCATTTCTTTCATCTCTTCACCATGTCTTCTCACCCAGCTACACTCCTCAGGGTTTCTCCATCATTCCACTGCACAGAGTCCTCCCCCTGCAATCCCATCCTTTCATCAGCTTTATTTTTTTTGGGGGGTAGGGGGAACCTCGCTTGATTCTTGTATTTGAAAGACACATTTTCTGTTCAGCTCTGGTCTTTTCATCAAGAATATTTGAAAATCCTCTATTTCATTAAATATCCATTTTTTTCCTGGGTAGATGACTCCTAGCTCCTTTGACCTCTGGAATATCATATTCCAAGCCCCCCAGTCCCTTAATGGGGAAGCAGCTAAATCTTGTATTATCCTGGTTGTGTTTCCACAATACTTGAATTACTTCTTTCTGGCTGCTTGCAATATTTTCTCCTTGACCTGGGAACTCTGGAAATTGGCTACAATATTCTTAGGAGTTTTCCTTTTGGGATCTCTTTCAGGAGGAGATTGGTGGAATCTTTCAATTTCTATTTCACCCTCTGGTTCCAAAATATCATGGCAATTTCCCTTGAAAATTTCTTGAAAAATGATGTCTAGGCTCTTTTTTATTTATCATGGCTTTCAGGAAGTCTAATAATGTTTAAATTATCTCTCATGGATCTATTTTCCAGGTCAGTTGTTTTTCCAGTGAGATATTTGTAGCAGCAAGCATCCTAGCACACCCAAGATGGCCTGCTAGCATAAGCTCTTTAATTTGCTTTTAAATGAAAGCAACTTTAAAGGGGTCTTTTTTTTTGGAGGGGGGAAGGCAAGGCAATTGGGATTAAGTGACTTGCCCAAGGTCACACAGCTAGTAAGTGCCAAGTGTCTGAGGCCAGATTGGAGCTCCTGACTCCAGGGCTGGTGCTCTATTACTGCACCACCTAGCTGCCCCAACAATCTTCTTTACTTACATTCCCTAGTTCAGGGGAAAAGTCAGCCCCCTTACGTCAGAGAAAGTACAAGTAGAGAAAATACAGACAAAATACGAGCAGAGAAATTAGCATAAAGACCAACAGACAGGACTCAAAGAAATATTGATATACACTACATACATCAGTGGATTGAGAGAACCTTTACATCTGAGCAGCTGGAGGGTTCTAAACATACTGCTACTCAGAGTTTAGACCAGGAAATCAGAAGATCCTTCTCATAAGTGAACCCCCAAAGCAAACTATCAACCTCAGAATATACATATACTTTTGGCTAGTAGGCTCAGAGCCAGAAAGCATCACAACCCTCGTGACTCAGTGGCTAATTAGCTTAGTACCAAAAGGCATGAAAGCCTTCCTGCAAGCAAACTTCCCCTAAGCAAGCTTTCCCTTTAGGCAAGCTTCTCCTTTAAGCAAGTTCCTTCTCCAGTGGGTTCTGTGTGACTCAGGATGTACTGCAGCCGTGAGCTGGGCCAGAGCTCAAAGCAGGTCACATAGGCCAATTAACAAATGGGGAACATCTTCCTATTCCATTAATATTACAATATTTCACATTGTCTCTTATTTTTTCATTCTTTTGGTTATGTTTTATAATTTCTTGATTTCTCATAAAATCATTAGCTTTCATTTGCTCCATTCTAATTTTTAAGGAATTTTTTTTTGGTGAGCTTTTGGAGCTTCTTTGCCATTTGGTCTGCTGTTTAAGGTGTTCTTCTCTTCATTGGCTTTTTAGACCACTTTTGCCACTTAGGTTAGTATATTTTTAAGGTGTTATTTTCTTCAGCATTTTGGGAGTCTCCTTTAGCAAGCTGTTGACTCGTTTTTCATTATTTTCTTGCATCACTTTTATTTCTCTTCCCAATTTTTCCTCTACTTTTCTTACTTGATTTTCAAAATCCTTTTTTGAGCTCTTACGTGGCTTGAGACCAATTCGTATTTTTCTTGGAGGCTTTGAACGTAGGAGCTTTGACTTTGCTGTGTTCTTCTGGTTGTATGTTTTGATCTTCCTTGTCATCAAAGTAAGATTCTATAGTCTGATTTTTTCCTCACTTTTTTGCCAATTACTTGACTTTTTAGGTCTTTGTTAAGGTAGGTCTCTGCTTCCAGCATGGAGGGTGTACTGTCCTAAGCTTCAGGGCCTTTGTGCAGCTGCTTTCAGAGATATTTCTAGGAACCTGTAAATTTTCAATTTTTCCAAGGTGATATGATCAAAAGAGAGGTGTTTATTCCTCTTCTGGCCTGTGTTCTGGTCTTTGAGTGACCACAAGCACTCTTTTCTGCCTTGGAAATATGAGGAGGATTCCCTCTCCACTGCCACCACAATTTCAACCATGCTAGTACTCCTTGCCCCAGGACTGCCACCCAGGATTCTGACCCAGATCAAAACATGGGCAAAGAAAGAGAATCCTGCCTTAGTGCCAGCAAAAAGATCTGTACAACCCCCTTCTGATCAGCTGCTCTATCCCCCCACCATCTGTGGGCTGAGAGTTCTGGAAGCAGCCACTGCTGCCACCACCAACATCCTGGGTCTAGGGCTAGGGCTAGACTGTGCTCCTCTGTCACTCAGGTCCAACAGACCTTTCCTACTTACCTTCTAAGATGTCTTTGGCATTTATGTGTTGAGAAGTCTGGAAACTACCACAGCTGCCAGTGATTCAGTCCCCTGAGGCTTGCTCTGGGCTCGCTGGGGTCCAGTCTGTACTGGCACGCCCACGCTGGACTGTGCTCCTCTCTCTGCCTGGTGGAACAGACCTTTCCTGTTGACCTTCCAGGTTGTCTTGGGGTAGAAATTTGTTTCACTCTGTCATTTTGTGGGTTCTTTTGCTCTAGAATTTGTTTAGGGTCATTTTTTATGGATATTCGGTGGGCTTTGGGTGAAAGCGCAAACAAGTCCCCGCTTTTATTCCACCATCTTGGTTCTGCCTCTTCCCCCCAGCCCAGGTTCTTCTTGACCTCAAGTTTCTCACGCTTTCTATTAAGTGACATCTCATTTTGTGGATTTTTAGATCTTTGACTACAAAGAGTTAAAGCCATATTGTATTTCTTACAGCGATAGGCATAAATGAGTTTTGTCTGCAGGGAAAAACGTGGTCAATGGCTCACATTTAGCTTGAGAAAATTTGTTGGAGACAAATTAAATTAGTTCAAAGTCCAGATATAACCTTTGAACTGCAAATTCCTGCCAATAATTTGACTCTAAGCAGTCATTGTGATATCATGAGAGTGGAATTGAAGATGAATGAAAGTATAAGGAGGTAAGGGGTAAGAAGTTAAATCTTCCTCGATGGAATAAGAGCCAGAAATATCTTGGAAGGATCATAATCCCAAGGTAAATATAATACAATCATGTTCTTCACAGAATGACATAATTTTATAGTTGAAAGGACTTTGGATAGCATGTAAAAGATAACAAGAATATGACTTTGAATTCATACCTTATGAGAACTCGTTGAAGGACCTTTGAGAAAAGAAGCCTGGTAGATTGGAAGGAATGATATATTGGGGGCAGGGGACAATTATTGGAAGAGTTGGCACCTAGATGATGGATGAGACTTGTTCTCTTTGGTGCCAGGGGGAAAAAGAAGAGCAATGGGTAAGAGCTGCCAAGAGAAAAATGTCGACTTTCTAATAATTATACCTGTCTCAAAGTAGAATGGGCTGCCTCAGGAAGTAGGGAATTTCCTCTCATTGGAAGTCTTCAAACAAAGTCTGGATAATCACTTACTACGTATGATGTAGAAAGAATTCTTTTTCAGGCTACTTATTAACTTTGTTCTCAGTACAGAACTGGCCTGTCTCCTTGGCCAGTCTTGCATCTCATAGATTTTTTTTCATATCACTTCTTTTGATCAAGTAACCACTGATAATATTCTACAGTCTACTTATATTCATCAAGTATCTTTTCATTAACCTCTGGGTTGCCTGTGATTTTATTCTTCTGAGATCATGATGTTCCATAATTGGAAGTTAAATGTAAGAGAATATTGATGTTAAGAAAAATGTGTTTTTAGGGCAAGGAGTAGCTTAGAGTCGTGAAAAGAGCCAGGCAGTTCTCCAAACTGGATGCAGTTCTCTCTTTCACCTAGCCAATTCTGGACCCAGATCCTTGTTCATCTGCAGAGGGCAAGAATACTGGCCAAATTACACATATGCCACACACATTTACATATGCACGCACATACATATATGTATACATACATACACATCGACATACATATACATATACACATGCATACATTTGTATATGTATACACAATCGTATACCATTCATTAGGTATGTGACTAAGGAAAGTCACCTAATCATTTTGGATTTCCTTTTTCTGCACTATAAGATGAAGGGTTGGACTAGCAGACCTCTAAGTTGCCTTCCAAATATAAAATTCTGTGTTTCTAAATAGGATTTCAAACATTTATCTAGTTGTATCGATTGTAATTCTCAAATCTGTGAATGTTTTTAATTGCTTTTTTACTCAAGAACCCAAGAAATCACATACTGGCCAGATTATATCCAAGGATATTGTATTTGTGGACTCCAGAATCAATTATAGAGCAGATTAAGAACAAAATCCTAATTTCCTAGTAAGAGGGGAGGCAGAAATAAACCCTTTTCAGTCATATTCACTTTACCTGGATGGTCTCACTGCCTGTACTGATGAATATTGGCAGTGGATTCATGAAATATTTCATTTATTGATTTTCTATTTAAAAAAATAAGTTCCCTAGCAGCTGTCTGAGAGGCAAAGGATTGGCTTTTATATCAGAAATGCATCTTATCTGGAACTTGACCATTTTACTCACTTCTCTTGCTTTGTAGAAGTAGAGGTTGGGGTGGATAGAGAGTAGAAGTTGGAAAGGATGTTGATGCTGTCCTTCATCATGACATTACTACAATAACAATTAGTACAATATTAACGATTAAGAATTGTTGTTCAGTTGTATCCAGGTCTTCCTGACTCCATTTGGGGTTTTCTTGATAAAGATAGGGGAGCAGTTTTCCATTTCTTTCTCCAGATCATTTAATAGATGAGAAAACTGTGGCAAACAGAGTTAAATGACTTAGCCAGGGTCATACAGGGTCATACAGTATTTGAGTATCTATTTGAATGCAGGTCTTCCTGATTTTAATCCTGGTCCTCTATCCTCTATGCCACCTACCCGTCAATAACAAAATTGCAGTTGTCAATATTGCCATGCTACTTAAATTCTTTACCCACTATAAAAAGAACTGCTAAAAATATTTTCATTCACATAGATCCTTTTCTTTTTTCTTTGATATCTTTGAGATACAGACATAATAGTGGTATTTCTGGATCAAAGGGTACGTACAGTTTTATAGTCCTTTGGGCATAGTTCCAAATTGGTTTTCAGAATTGTTGGACCAGTTCTCAACTCTGCCAATAGTTCATCACAGGACATATTTTCACTCATCTGCTCCAGCATTTGTCATTTCTCATAGGTGTGTGGTGATGTCTCAGAGCTGTTTTGATTTATGTTTTTCTAATCAATCACGATTTAGAACATTTTTTCTTATGACTATATCCAGGTGCTATTTTCAGAGCTGGTTTTAGGGATCTGCAAGTTTTCACCACTCCCAAGTTAATATATTCCAGGGAGAGGTGAGGGCACTGCTGTCCTGGTCTATACTCTTGTCTTTAAACAGGAAAGGGACCCTAGCCCCTGGCAGCCACATGCACTAGTATTCCTCTTGGGTCTGAAACTATGACCAGTTCCCTTGCTCTGCTGAGGCTGCACTGTTAGTGTTCCTCTCTGCCTTGGAAATGTGACCAGGGCCCCTGCTCCCTTGTAACTTGAATATCAGCACTCCTCTCTGCCCTGGAACTGCAATCCAGAACTGAGTATGGGCAATAGAGTTGCCAAAGCAGCTTCGCCCAGTGCCTACCAATGGTTTCCTGTAGTCTCTTTGTGACCAGTTGTCTGACCCACTTACTGTCTCTGGGCTGAGAGATCTTGAAGCTAGCTGCTTCTACTGCTTTGACTACTCTGCCACGCATGTGGACTCCGGATAGACCTCTGCCCCAACGTCATAGATCTCTCCTGCTGACCTCCTAAGTTTTCTTAGGCCAGAAAAAAATGGCTCCTCTTGACCTTTTGTTGGCTCTGCCCCTCGAAAAGTTGATTTAGGTGTTATTTGAAAGTTGTTTGGAGGGCAATGTTGAGAGTTCAACTAGGACCTTACTGCTAATACACCATCTAAGCTTGTCAAGGTTTTAAGTGATGTATCATGAAGTGGCTTCAACAAGAAAACAAGAAAGAAACAGAAGAAAGAATGCTAAAGAATTGTTGACAATTTCCTATGGAATATAATAAATTCGACTCTGTGTCTTGACTTGATCTTTAACAGTCTATCTGGCTACAGACATTAATTTTCAGGCCCACAAAGGTTTAATTGTTAAGTCCTCTCTATTTTCTCTAAAGAATGAATTCTCTTAGAAAACTGAAATGTGAGACAGTGTGCACAGCGCTGAGGGAAAAGTGCAAATTCTGATAATTATCATTATTGTTACTTTATGAGAATGATCATTGCTTTGGAGCTCTTGGTGCCACAAGAAGAGAACTGTTTGAAATGCATTTCATCACGGAAATCAGTCACCCTTCAATTCGTGACAGACTATGTCTATGAAATTTTCATAGTACATGACTACACCAGGTAAACAAAACACATAGCTTGTCAGAGCATGAAATTAAACAAGATGCAGCAAATCCATTTATCATTCTATTCTTCTTTTTAAAGCACGGTTTTACTCCAAATCATTCTTTCAGCAGAATAGATGTCATGATTTCCGGTGATTAATTTAGAAAACTACATCTTCATAATTTTCAGTTAATCAGTGCTGTTGTTAAGTGCTAGCCATTATGTCAGGAACTGAGAATAGAAATAAATCAAACATCCTCTGTCCCCAAGATGCTTACATTCTATCTGGGAAGACGACACGGATATGTATAGGAATATATAAAAGGAATCTGAGGTGATTTCAAGCATTATCAGCTGAGGACATCAGGAGCCCTATGCAGATGGCATTTGATCTTAGAAGAAAAAAAGGGATTCTTAGAGGATAAAGTAGGAATTCAAAGAGAAGGAATTCAAGACATGAGGACAGACTGTTCAAAAGACATGGAGATGAAAGATGGAATTTTATATATGAAAAACAGCAAGGTAATTTTGGCTGTACCATAGAATGTGTGAAGGTACCTAATGTATAATAAACCTGGGAAAATAGATTCAAACAAGGTTTTAGATGTCTTTAAATGCAATATCACATATTTCATCCTAGATCACAATTATGGAGGATGAAGTAGGGTGGTGGCCATGTGAGTAGAAAGAAGGAAACAGACGTATGAGAAGTTGTGGAGGTGGAATTAGGAAGACTTTGAGACAGATTAGTTACGTGGGTAAGAAGTTGAGGACGGTTCCTTGATTACAAATATACATGATTGGAAGGATTCTGGTGCCCTCAAAAGAATTAAGAGAAATGCAGAAGCTCCTCAGGATCATTAACAACTTTGAGATGAAGTAACAATGGAGACTAACCTGATTGCTGAGCTGCTGGCCAGTATTATCATTTCTTGAGGCACTTCAGTCACGACCACTTCACTCCCAGCTCAATTCCTTCTCTGCATTGCTCTGCTTCCTCATAAATTTTGTACTTCTGCCTTACCATCACCCTTGTCCCTTCATGTTTTATCCTCCCTGCTTGAATATATACTCCATGAGAATAGGGATCATATATTTTTCTTGTATTTATAAGAATCTAGTATTATTATATTATTTCTTGTAGTTTCTCATATCCCCAGCACTTAGCACCATTCTTGTCACATAGGGAATAGTTCATAAATGTTCACTTTGTTCACTTTCTCTCTCTCTCTCTCTCTCTCTCTCTCTCTCTCTCTCTCTCTCTCTATTTCTTTCTCCTCTCTCTCTCTCTATTGCTTTATTTTTGGACATGCTGAGTTTCAGTTCCTGAGGGATGTCAAATTTGAAATGGTAAATAGGCAGCTCATGTTATAGGACTGGGAGGTCAAGTCACACTGCTATGTGATGCTGGGCAAGTCGTGTCACCCTATTTGCCTCAGTTGTTCATCTGTAAAATGAACTATAGAAGGAAATGGGAAACCACTCCAGCATCTTTGCCAAGAAAACCCAAAATGGGGTCACAAAGTGTCAGACATGACTGAAAAATGAGTGAACAATAACTGATATAGGACTGGATGGAAACTAGGGTTAGATATAGAAATCTAGGATTCATTTGTATAAGATGATAATTGAACCCAAGGGATAAGATGAGTACATAAGGGAGAGAGAAAAGAGAGAGAAGAGAAGAGGGGCCAGGACAGAGTCTTGAGGCATACCTACAGTTTAGGGCTGATAAGGAAATGATAGTGCAACAAAGGAGAATGAGAAGGCATAGTCGAAAAGATAAGAGAAGCAAAACAGAGCAGCAGCATGAAAAACCCAAAGAGGAGAGAGAATCCAAGAAAGATTATTCCATAGTATCAAATGATGAAGAGAGATTGGGCATTTTGGATTTGGCAAATCCATCAGATTGGGAAATTAAGAGATAATTATTACAAGTGAACACTTTCAGTTGAGTAAAACATTTTCAGTTGAGTAATGAAGCCTTGAGATAGCTCTCAAGGGTTTGAGATGTAAGTGAAAAGAGATGTCATAGAGGCAGGGATTGTAGATAGCTTTATAATGATCACAGGATAACATAGAGTTGAAACAGACCTCAGTGCTTTTCACTGAGTTCAACCATTTCATTTTTGAGTGGTCCAGAAAGAGGAAATGAACTGCCCAAAGTCACTTGGGTGGTAAATGGTAAGAGTATTAATAATTAATAA
>JAQQSZ010020377.1:0-10157 GCA_028646595.1 Phalanger gymnotis
GAGAGACTTGGTGGGGAGCTCACGCCAGTCACTGCTTCCCAGCCGCCATCTTGGCTCCGCCCCCCAATGATTGCTATTCTAATGAACTCAGAAAATGGAAGCCAACTAAGAATTATACTTTTAATTCACGTGACTTAGTTTGACTGTAGTCCCAATGTGTAGGCCCCCAGATGAGCTATGAGATTTGTTTCTCCCAAATGTATCAGTCAGCTTTTTACTTGCATTTTTCCACTCTGGTTGTTGTATTCCCCCCTCCATTCTCTGTCAGACACTTAATGCAGATGAACATTAAGGATGCATCCTAAATCTCTATTGAAAATCTATTCTAACAAATGATCTTAGAAGTCAGGCATGAATCCTCACTGAACACGTTAGATAGAAATGGAAGTTCACATATTCCTTCTTAAACTAGCTTATTATCTGAATCTTTACGATTCTGCTCATTTTTTATGTTTTTTCTTGTCCTTTTCTTTTTGCGTGGCCATTCATATTCATACCTAATGTGAAGTACAAGACTTGACTGTTCCAGGACTGTACTAATAGAATGATGAAATTCTTAAAAAATCAACATCTCATTGTGTTGGCTGGTTTCACTATTCCATTTGAATGAGAAAAATAGGAAGAATCATGTCAATTATTTGATGTCAGATTTCCTATATATTCTGTCACTCCCTTTTTATTGCAAATAGTGCAACACAATCACGATATAGTCTTTGTCTTTTTAGGTGTTTTTTTTTTCAGTTTTAATTACTGTTTGTATACACTAGATGAATATCAAGAAAACTGTCATGCAATGTTGCCCTGGTGGGTCAATCATATAGCCTACTTAGGCTTGCATTTATTTTTTTTCTGATGAAAAATGGCTTTTTATTTTATTTTAAAAATTAATACAATTTATTTTCTCTCACTTACTTAGTCTCACCACTGGAAAATTAGTGTAGCAAATAGGCATAGTCAATAAAAACTAATTCCCAAAGGCCATTTCAGAAAAAAAAAAAAAGATGTCTCCTTCTGGACTCTGAGTCCATCTCTTCTCTGTCTGGAGATGGGTAGCATGTACTATTGTCAGTACTCTGGAATTATGGCTGGCTATTGTGTTGACCTTAAGTCCTTCAAAGTTGTTTTTCTTCACAATGTTGCTGTTACTTTGCAAATTGCTCTGCCTGTTCTGGTATCTTCATTCTGAATCAGTTCATAAATGTCTTCCTAGTTTATCTAGGAAACAATAGCTTACATCATGTTTGAAGCAACCCAAGAATGTTCCATTTCATTCCTGTACCACAATTTATTCAGCTATTCCCCAATTGATGAGTACTACCCTTTCCTTAGTTTCCTATTCTTTGCTACTATGAAAAAGGACTTACCCATAATTTTATCTGTGACATCGGCACCTATGGACAGTTCAGGAATCGCAGAGATAGGAGTGATAGGCAACAAGAGAGTCAGGATCCAACAAAGCCTTGACAAACCAAAACGCTAGACAAACCAAATAGGAGAAAATGCAGTTGGGCAATTATTCATGCATATACCTTAATGTAAAGTGTAAAATCGATCCTTTGAATCAGCTTGATGCATCCAAGGTGGGGAGGTGTGCTTATACAATGTTTTTCCCGGGGAAAACAACTTGGAGTTTTAGCAGTTTTCATGGATTGCAACCTTAATATGTGTCAACAGTTGTATGTGGTTGTCAAAAATAGATAATGGAATAAAAAGCTGCCTTAAGAGAGGGATAGCACCCAGGATTAGGGCTATAGGATTTAACAGTTGCATTATGGCTAATAAAATAGAATAAAACAATTTACTTCACTAAGAGAGGCAAAGGGACTGGGACAATGAGAGTTCTATTATATTCTGCCTTTTTCTGAGCACATGTAGGGTATTGGATTCTGTCCAGGGTGCTGCATTTTCAGAAGGACATTAATAAGCTATAGAATATCCTGCAAAGGACAATCAGGATGGTGAGGTGCTTCCAGACGATGCATCAATGGAAGGAATGGAGGGGGAGTTTAGCTGGAGCAGAGATGGTGGAGAGGAGAGGGCATGAAGGCAAAAACCTGATAACCATATTCAACTATATGAAAGGCTTTTGTGTAGAAGGAGTTTTAGATTTATTTTGCTTAGCTCCATAGAACAGAGCTAGGAGCCCTCTGTAGATGGTTCAACATGGTGGTTTGAGTTAAGGAAAGCTTCTTACCATTGGGGCTGCCCAGAAGTGAATCAGGTTAAGAAGCGCTAGGTTCCTCTACCTTGGAAGTCATCAAAGAAAGGCTGGGTAACCCCTTGCTGGGGGGATGTGGCAGAAAAGATTTCATTTACATATGGTTAGGATGAGATGTGCTGTGAAAGCCTTCCAATTCTGAGATTCTACGAGAGAAAAGCTGATTGTGTCTACTTCTTGGCAAACATTAGAAGTTAATACATTGAGTCACCACGAATGATGACTGGGGTGGTTTAGGTCATGTAAAGTTGTGACTTATACTATTTAACCCATTATGTGCAATTAATAAACACCACCACCAGGATAATAATGAGAACAATGATAATAATTCACTTGTGTATAGTACTTGAAGTTTTGCAAAATGCTACATAAGCATAATCTCATTGGCTCTTCCCAACATCCCTGGAAGGTGAGCATTACCACTGTCCCCATTTTATAAACGGGGAGTGGGGGTCAGAGAGAAAGGCGAAGTGACATCCACAAGCACATAGTAGGGTAGAGGTGAGATCTGATCCTGGCCTTTACTGACTCCAAGTCTGGTGTACTATCCATTGGATCACAGTCTTATAACTAGAAGTGACCTTAGATGCCATCAAGTCCGACTCCCTCATTGTATCGATGAAGAAACCAAGGCATAGAATGATGCAATCACTAGCCCAGCGTCATACAGCTTGTAAATATCTGAGGCAAGATTTACAGCAGTTCTTCCAGGGTCAAGTTCCCTAACTACATTGCCTCTTAAGATGCCTAAGGATCCTTGTTTCAGTCTGACTCTTTGTGACCCCATTTGGGGTTTTCTTGGCAAAGATATTAGATTGGTTTGCCATTTCCCCCTCCAGCTCATTTTATAGATGAAAAAACTAAGGCAAACAGAGTTAAGTGACATGCCCAGGGTCACACAGCTAGTAAGTGTCTGAGGCCAGACTTGAACTCATGAAGATGAGTCTTCCTGCTTCCAGGCCCCGCATCCTGTCTGCTATGTCATTTAGATGCCTTTAAGGATGCTCTTAAGGATGCTTATCCTTATCTGAAACTGAGATGACAGTACGACGCCTGAGACAAAGTAATAAATACTTGATCGATAGCAAATAGTTAGTTGATTGATTCTGTATCTCTGAGCCACAAAACATAGAAACTCAGCTCACATGGTTTGCCAAGGCCCATAAGATTTCTACATTACTGATTTTGATTTCAATTCTGTCACCAACATGTTTATGCTTCTTAAGACCCCCCCCCAGTCTTGAGGTTTGGCCCCCATCCTGGCTGCCAATGCCACATCAAACTCAACTTTTCATTCTCTTAGCCCTCCAGAGGTTTCTTACACACACCTGCATTTCCCAGCTCCCATCACAAACACAGATGTTCTTACAGAACTGTGAAGAAAATTAATGGAGACAGAGTTACTAAAAACACGCTTATACCACAGGCCCACAAGCTGTTCTGCAAACTGCTAGCATTTGCCATTGTTTCTGGTCACAGAAAAATTCTTGTATTAAGGCAACCTTTTCAGAAAAGTGATTCATCCTGAGCACCTTCTCTGTTCCTGCCATCAGACTCCTCAGTGGGCAAGTTCCACATCTGACATGTCTCTTAGATCCACCGAATGCTCTCTTGGTCCTGAAGAGTATAGCTGTCTATGCTATTTATACCATTTGTGTAGAGAGCAAACAAGAAGACAGAGCAAAAATAGGCTTGAGCCAGTCTTGAGCTGTTCTAAGGAATGTGTCCAAACATTAACAAACAAGTACTGCCTGTTCACACGGCACTCAGGGAAGTCTGCTGATGTCCAGCTCCTCTGTGCAAGCTCTCCGCTCCTGAAGAGAATCACCTTCCCTAAGTGGGAGGGTCATCCACTTTTCTTGGGCACCCATTTCCCTAAGAACACTGGTTTTGGTGTCAGAGGATGGGAGTTCAAATCCAGACTGCTCTTTGTTACCTTTATGGGCTTGGACATGTAATATCCCACCTCTCTCTCGGTTTCCTCATATCAAAACTGAAAGATTGAGCTGGAGGTCGTGAACTTCTCTAAACTTCCCTGGCCATGCTGGACTTCATATAACAGGCAGAAGTTCTGTTTCTGGGTCCATACTCAAGTCTTTCTAGATTTTTAGGATCTGTCAGACCTTGCCCTCCAGTGGCACAACCTCATAGATTCCAGGGGGTAGAACTCCATGGCCCTGGGATCCATTAGAGAAAGGAATCGGGGATAAAATGCTCCCAATATTATGTGTGCACTGGCATATTGGCCAACAATTACAAGGTACAATTAAAAGGTACTTTAGAGGCTGTTTTATTCTCACCAGTTACTTTACAGAAGATGAAACTGAGGCCCCCAAAATGGAAGGAACAAGGTTGTAAGGTAGTAAATAGCATAGAAATATTTAACTGTCTGTCCTTAAACCCTTAATCCAGATTACTTCCTACTCTACCACATTACATGCGCTCTCATAAATATAGTAACCATTAGAGAAGACAGAACTGCATTTCTTCATTTATACAAATATATGTATATATATGTGTGTGTGTGTGTATGTATTAGGTATGTATATATGTATATATACATATACATACCTATATACACATGCATACGTACATATATGTGTGTATGTATGTACGTGTGTTTCACTTTTACATTTTCTATGTACTGAATAGAACACAGCAAGACTCGTTTTAGCCACCCTGATTTCAAAACAATATGTCACACTATTTGATATGTGATTTAATATATATATATATATAGAACTACCAGGAGAGGAGCTCTCTCCACTTCTGCCAAAGAATAATACTATTGATACACTTAGATTGATTGATACACATAGACAGTAGCTTGGAACGTCATGGCGTTTAGAGGACATGCCCAGGATCTTGTGACCACTATATATCTAAGGCAAAACTTGAACCCAGATTTTTCTGACTCTGTGACCAATTTTCCATCCAATATGCCATGCTTTCATATATTTCATTTTTCCTACCTAGTCACAGAATCTCAAATTTTAGACCTCAGAGAAAATTTAGAAAGCATATAATAATTCCATAATTTTTTTTTAAATGAGGAAACTATCTGGGACAGGTTAGGTCATTTGGCCATGGTAGTTACTTGTACTTTATCAATGGCATTAGAATGTGAGCTTCTTCAGGTCACAGACCAAGTCAAGTCAAGAAGCATTTATTAAGTACTAACTGTGTGCCAGGAATTATGCTAAATGCTGGGAATACAACAAAAGTAGAAAAAGAACAGTTCCTACCCTCAAGGAGCTTCCATTCTAATGAAGGAAGACAATCCATAAAAGGATGCTGAAAGGTGGGGGTGAGAGAAAGAACCCATTCCAGATTTTGGTAGAGAAAGTACAGATAAAAATGACTGGAGACCGTGAAGGTTCTAGGGTGAGCGAGCCACTCAGAGACTACAGGGGCAGAATATATTTCCAGTGTGAGAAGTCCAGGGTCAAGGTCAACTTCCAGAGTGAAGACATTGCAGTGACATGGTAGAGAAATTCTACAGAGTTGGAGTGGCACCCAGAGAGGAATGCCACCATGTATTTAGGTTTCTCTGCTCAATGCTTAGCACACTAAATAAATGCTTATCTACTGACATAGCTAGTTAATGGCAGAACAAAAGGAAACCTAGCTCTCTGGACTCTCTAGCCAGAGACCTATCCAGTACACTTGGAAGCAAGCAAAGGCCTCTCAGCTCTCCATTGGATGGTGTCAGTTATTATTTCTTCCCACTTTGCTTTGCTGTGACAGTGTCCCCTGACATAGAGACTGGAGCTTTGAGACTTTAAAGTAAAGTCTTACTGTTATGGTCATAATTTCCCTTCCCCTCTTCTCTCCAATTCCAACTCAAAGCAAATTATTTTTTTTATCTGTTGTCCTGAAACCAATCCTTTTCCTCTGATAAGTTTTTATTCTCTAACCTGATATAATAAGGAGGAAACCTCTATTACAATCCTCAAAGAGGTTTCCTCACTCAAAATCTCCAGAATAGAAACATTGAATAGATAAACCAAGCCTATGATCCAGCATCACATGATCTCTAGCAGAAAACCTGCATTTTTCCTAGGGCAGCTAAGTACCTATTACATCATTGGATCATCCTCAATATGGATGGAAAAACCATAGCTCTTGGGTGCTCAGGTAATAGTAATGTTGCATTTTAAAATCCTCCCTCTACCAAGCTAAAGAGGTTTCAGTGTTATTCTATTCAGCCTTATCTTTGGCACCTTGGCATGACTTGTCACATCTTTCACTTTGTTTTATTTGGAACAAAACAATACTTTCAGACAGATCGTGTCTCACCTTGAGACCATAGAGATGCCTATGGAGGTAAGCATGTATTCATGTAGGCTCTCCCTGTGGAGTCCAAGTTCTGACAGGTACCATGCCAAGATAAAAACCTTCAAGTTCCATTCATCAGAGGATCAGAGGTATAGAAGTTGAAGTTATCTTAGAGGCCACCAAGTCTAACCCCCTCAGCTTGCACATGAAGAAACTGAGGCTCAAAGTCTATTTGTGAGGTCCCCTTATTATGTTAATTAAGATGCATCAACATATTGTCCCTAAGATGATACAATTTTTAGCCATGGAAACCTTGAAATAGCACCCATTGTTATATAAGGGTATCACCACTCTTGGTGGATTCATATCAGTGATGAAGTCACAGATCCTTGACATATGCACTTAACGAATGCTTAGCTATCAACCGCTTGGACTTATATCACAAGATATAACTTAAAATGAAATGAACATCCAATATCATGACATCAGATATTAGATATCACTTGGGATGACATTCTTAGACAGAATTTGGAGTAGGGAGGAGATAACATGCTCCATCCATATCTCCCTATGGCCAATCCTCATCCTGCCCATTGGTAGTTCTTAAAAACCAAATTTAGTTAATAATAACATAGTCCAGATATTTCCTCATGTCTTCATTCTACTTTACAATGTCTTCCAAATCTAACAATTGGGCAAATATTTATTAAGCATTTATTGTGTGTAAAGAGCTGTGCCAGAGGATAGAGATACAAAAGCAAAATTGAAATCACTTCTTGTCCTTCTTCCTGGTAGAAAACAGCAAACACACAGAGCAGGAAATACAAAGCACATCGAATTAGCCCAGAGTAATTTCAAAAGGGAAAGGAAGAAAAGATCAGCAGGAGAGAAATCACCACATGCTTGGCTTAGGAGGTAGCCCAGAATTTTAAAGGAAGCTGGAGATTTGAAGGGGTAGAGTGAAGAAGGTACCCCATTCTAGGTATGCGAGATAGCCTGTGCAGAAGGGTGGAGGCAGGAGATGGGCAGTCACATCTAGGGCACAGAGAGCATGCCATTTTTCCCGGGACAGAGAATGTGTAGAAGAGAGACTGAAATTAGGCTTAAAGAGAGAGAGAAGCCAGAATGTCAGACTCCTTAAATTCTAAATGGAGAATTTTCCATTCTAGCTTAGTGCTGACAGAGACGTTGAATATTTCCTATTAGAAGTAACATGGACCCATTTGTGGAATATCACTTTGGCAGCTGTGTGGAGGAAAGAGAGAAATGAGGAGAGGTCAGGAGAAGGGAACCAATGAATAGTCTAGTTCTATAGTCCAGGTGAGCCAAGATGAGGTCTCAAACAAGGGTAGAGGCTGTGTGAATGGAGAAAAAGGGCAAATCCAAAGGAGGCACACTCACATGTGTACATATGTATGTATGTAAGTTTATATGTCCATGTATATAATATGTGTGTATTGCTTTCCTTTATAACTGGTTCCTAGAATCATAGCCTTCACTTTAAGAAGCACAAATATTCCCTCAGTCCTCCATTTTTTGCATTACAAAGGACTTCTATCTTCTTTTCTCATTGACTTTTAGGGGAATGGGAAATGCCCCTCCCCACAAAAATATCAATAATCTCTTCTTTCATCGTCTTGCTCCCTAATATGAATGAATGGGGGGGCAGTCAAGACTTGTTTGCTAACATGTTTCTGAGATTCTGTAATTTAGTATGCCAATGTTCCACATTTGTTTCTCGTATTTCATCTGAGTAAATTCTAAAAAGGCTGTACCATCTCAGAATACTTTAGGGATTTCTCAGTTCATTTTTCAGAAGAGAAGAGGAAGGTGCATAGACTCCTTAAATGCTGAACTCTACCAGAGCTTTTCCCCAAAATTATAATATTTAATAAAGATATGGGTTCCACAGCACGTTCATTGTTTCAATTTGAAGGAAATAATGGCAAGCATTAACAGAAGAATGTTGCCTAGTGTTGCTCGCTCACAGCCCAGTCCATTGGAGAAGATCCATTCTCATTAAGGATGACTTGAGAAATGGATTGTTATAAAAATAATCATTAATTTCCCATTTTCATTTTGCATTTGAGCCAGTATCTATATCCATTTTAAGGAAGTGTGAGCCTACACTTGCCTGTTTCTAATTATAAAAATATTAGTCATCCTCACATTTCATGTACAGTCACACTGAATTCGACATATGCAAAAGTTTGTCTTTCTAATTCTTGTGCATGGTTAATGAAAACATACAGCATATTGTAACTATGGTGGCAGCCCTTCTCCTTTCCAGGAAAGAATGTTTTGAATCTTTTAGGGAGATGAAGTGATACATGGAAACAAGCACAGACTGAGGAGTCATAGGATATGGGTTCAAATCCCGCCCCAATGCTTACTACCTGTGCAATTTTGGACAAGTCATTCTCCAAGTCGGGGCTTCAGTTTTCTAATCTGGGTTTGCTATCCATTGACATATCTTCTGGTTCTAAATCTGTGATCCATAAAGAGAAGGGCATGATGCCTCAGTCTCACAAAGAAGATGAATGTGCTAAGGGGAATCCAGACCTATTCTTTTTCCTCTTGTTCCACAACAGACTAGTCTACCATCAGAGGATTTCAATCTCAACGAGGTTATAGAAATCACTGATTCCAACCTCTTTATTTTTCAGATAAAGATGCTGAGGTCCCAAATGTAGAAGTGACTTGTCAAAGGTCATATAGATAATAAGGAGCAATATGGTGCATGGCTGAATTTGGAGTCAGCAATTGGACTGTGCTGCTTGGGGCAGCCACCTCATATGTAAAATGAAGGATTTGTGCCAGATAATTTCAAGTTCCTTCTCAATCCTAATACATGATCTTAAGTATCAGAGTGAATTTTAAGCCAGGGCTTAGATCCCAATACAGCATGCTCACCCTTCATCAAAGCAGGGTCCATGTCTGGGGAATACTGGGGCTTCTCAAAGTTTAGTGAGCTTCTTAGTGCCTTCAGTACTGGACAAAGGCTAACATTGGTACGGGCATAATCCAGCAACTTCAAAATCGTGCTGCATTTTGTTTCCAGATTAAGTTTGCATTCTGTACCTTCAAAAAGTATTCCTTACTATAACTTAGCTCAGCTGCATGTTTTCAACTCTGGAGTTCCAAGAGTCAGAAACACATAACCAGCCCTCTTTATCAAACACTTAAACACATCTAAAAGGAGACATGAGAGTCTCTCTCTCTCTCATGGAGGAAGCTTTACTGAGTGCAAAGGAAAATCTTCAGCTGATTGAAGCATTAAGAAAGTAAGTTTCATATCTCCCTGAAAGCTTGCAATATATCAGCCTGGCCAATGCCAGATGCACAACGTAAGGCTGACAAATGGAGAACAACAGCCTGAGGAGAGTAAGGATAAGGAAAAAACAATTGAGGGAGAGGGGAATCTGAGGCCAAGAAGGACTCGAAGGTGATTTAAGCAAGGAATACTTTTGAGCAGTTCTGTGATCTGCTGATGTTTGAAAGAAATGAACAGAAGATTTCATAATTCCTGTGTGGGCCAGTGATGCCATCTGTAACATTGGTCAGTGACAGTATTTTGGACAGCTAGCCAGCTGGGACTCTAATCCTTTAACCTCTTACATAGGGCTAGTGTTGAATCTTTCCCAGGAATTTCTTAAAGGGG
>JAQQSZ010020378.1:0-10156 GCA_028646595.1 Phalanger gymnotis
TTTTTTTTCCTCTGGGTGTGGATAACATTTTCTATCATGAGTCTTTTGGAATTGTCTTGGATGGTTGTATTGGTGAGAAGAACTAAGTCTATCATAGTTGATTATCCCACAATGTTCCTGTTACTGTGTACAATGCTCTCCTGGTTCCATTCACTTCACTCAGCATCAGTTCATGTAAGTCTTTCCAGGTTTTTTCTGAAGTCCACCTGCTTGCCATTTCTTAGCACAATAGTATTCCATTACATTCATATACCACAACTTGTTCAGCCATTCCCCAATTGATGGGCATTCCCTCAATTTCCAATTCCACCACAAAAAGAGCTACTAAGAATATTTTTGTACATGTAGGTCCTTAATCATAATGATGCTTATTGCCACTACTTTATACAGTGTCAGAGCCAGTGCCCACAAGAATGCAATTGAAAATCCCCAACCACTATCTCAACTCCACCTCAAAATAAATAAATTATAATCCTGTAGGAAAACAAATATAAAATAGATGTTTTGTTCTGTTTTGTTTTGGGCTTTTTGCTTGTGCTTCAGAAAAAAAAATATAATTACTTTCAGTCAAAAGAAAACAAATTCTGTTGTGATGACCTCTGATAACAACCTAAGATAACTTTTGTGTGGAAGTCCATAGAAACAAGAATTCTTGTTATTCTTGTTGTTATAATTCTTTAAATAGTATTCAGTGGTGCGGTAGGGTGGGAGGATATACAGCAATTTATACTAGCAAAGCAATAGGTAATGTTATTTATCAAAAGGTTAATATTCTTGATGAATATGAATTATTTGAAATAAATTGCATGAGTAACAACTAGTAGGTTTTTGGTTGGTTGGTTGGTTATTTTTGGTTTGATATTAACCAGACATCTGATTCCATCCAGACAGTGGCTCAGTGATCAATTGCTGGGCCTGAAGTCAGGAAGACCTGGGTTCAAATTCAGCCTCAGATACTCAGTAGCTGTGGAACCTTGAGCAAGTCATTTAATCTCTGTTTGCCTCAGTTTCCTCAGCTGTAAAATTGAGATAACAGCATTTACCTCCCAGCATTGTTGTGTCAAATGAGACAATATTCATAAAGCACTTAGCACAGTACCTAACACATAGTAGATGATAGTAAGATAAATCCTTATTCTCTTCCTTTCCCCCTATCAGCATAGGGAACTCCAATGAGGAACTCTTTTCTGTCACTCCACCCTGACTTCTGCTCTACTCTTATTAGAGAGTTGCCTTAGGCATTGAAAGATGAAACAGTTTTCTGTCATTGAGCCTCACTTTTCCTGCCTCTGAAGTCAGCTATCTACAAATGCTCACTGCCCCTCAGCACCGCAAGTTATGATATGGAAAATTAGAAGAGGATACTGTAATATTATTCTCTGTAACAATTTTTAAATATTTACTATTATCTAATATTTTGCTTGCTTATCAAAGAAAATCTTCTTTAGAGTACATGGAAGTACCTTTTATGGGTATTGTAAAAATAATATTTTCTATGGGTCCATAGTTTTTTTTTTTGACTAAAAAAGCAAGTTAGAAAAATAAATTCCACATTACCTGTTGGGCCTTTTCCTTCTCCATTTTTTATTAGTCTATAGAGTTTTACATATGTTGCTTAGAAAATGAAAGACCGATGTTAAATTTTACTATTATATCCTAACTACTATATTATTGTTCTCCATATCGTTTACATGGTATTTATTAAAGGACATCAGCATCAGTTAATTAGGACTTTAATTGAAACTGTAAAAAAATCATGTTATGAAGCACCTACCCTAAAGAAGCAGCCAGGACAAATTATTGTAATTGCATAGCAGCATAAAAGCAGCCTGTCATCTGTCCTAGTTCTCAATATTACACAGAGATGCACCACTTATAAATATTTAAAAGAAACTACTGCTTTAATTGTTAGTATTGTAGATTAAAAATAAATAATAGCATTTCACTTGCAAATCTTCTGCTAAATCATAGGACAGAAATATTGCTAAGCCTTAAAAACAATCTGGTTTGTGAAATATCTTAGATATGTGAATGATTCAGGAAATACAGGCTACTCTAATTAGAAGCCAAACTTTATTACGCATTCATCTGAATATCTTTCCTTGAATGACTGATTGCATTTTATGGATTGTGGAATTTGATTTTCTAATTGATTAAGGGTTTTATTTTGTAAGTCATCATTCTGAATTAAACAAAACTTCTATGACTACCAGGACTCTGAGGCCAAAGAAGCATAAGAAAAATCTTAAAAATTCATTGTATTGTGCATAATAACATGCATGTCATATATATTTAGGGTTTTTGTGCTTCAGAGAAGTAATATCAGAATTGTGTAAACTAATTTTGATTATGTAAACTCATTTTCTTTTGTCCAGAAATTCCATTCATTTACCTTCCATCCATCCTATTGTCAGTGTATTTTATATATTTTTTTGTTTTTATACTTAGTAAGAGACAAAGTCATGGTATAAATGAAATATGCTCAGTCTCACAACACACAATTGCACATTCATAATGTCAATGAAATTGAAACTTGGAGTTTGTTGTTTCATATGCTGACTTAGATAAATTGGAATTTCAGACATGAAACAACTATTGTTCTGCAAAAGTAATAGAGTTTTTCCTGATTGGGATTTGAAGAATGGTAAAATAAGCAGAGATAGAATAAAGTAAACCTTCCCATTTACAATGTTGTATTTAGGAGTAAAAAAAAAATCTCTCTTAAGAGACATCAGTTCCCTTTATTTCTAGTGGACTGTATCAAATATGAATATTTGCAGGCTATTTAATAGAAATTTTGACTATAATAATGACATATATAATGTCATAGGATCACGATGATTCAGAAATTGATGTAATTACAGAAGAAAAAACAGAATTCAATAAATTGTTTATATTTGAAGAATCAATAAAACTTACTTTGAAGCCTTTTCACATTTTTTTCCCAAACTGGGGAGGGATATGAAAGTGCTTCCAATATTCATATACATCCATAAAATATAGGTGCATGGTTATGTATATTCATACATAAAACCTAAATATTAAATGTACATGTACATGTAATATATAACATAATATGTGAGTACATATTATATATATATATATATATACATCTATGAATGTATGTGCATATACGTATATAATGCAAATGCATTGTGAGTAGAAATTATTTCATTTTTTGTTCTTATGCATCTAGGACCTAGCAGAGTGCCAATTACATAGTAGAAGCTTAATAAATATTTGTTGATTAACGGTAATAATATTACCATGAGGTAAATACAGAAAGGATTATTCATACCCTATAGGTGATACAGCTGAGACCTCCTGTTTCCTAAACTAGAATTTTTTCCTATTCAGTTATACTGAATGAGACATCGCAGTTTCACTCCTTCATGGAAGATCCAATCTACAAATTACTTCTTAACTTTCTCCCATGCTAAAGCTATTATCCAATTTTACTTCATATGTTCTATTAAGCTGGAAACTTCCAAGAGCAGTTATCGTACACAGTTGCTTGCTGTTTCTCACTCTTGATACCTAGAACAGAACCTAAGAAATATATGTTGGTGTTTCATTGCTGTTGTATTAGTAGTTCAATGCACCTTCTATTTACATTTTTCAAACTTTATTTCACCTACCCTATGAATTTGTTTTCTCTTTTTTTCTGTACAAATTACCCTTTTTTCTTGAAGTATCAGCACCATGAGATAATTCACACCTAGATACAAATGGCCTAACTGGCTTTGTGGTTATTATGGAAATTTCATGTCTGGACATTTAAACATAGAATTTCCTCTCTCACACAACGTCAGCTGCTTAATTCCTGTTGACTTTCCTGGGTTGGTGTTAAATAGAGAAGCTGCAGATGATAATGGTGTGAGAAGGTGAGGACATCAAGCTCCTTACAATGATTGGCATAGAATATGGCATTGTTTTGTTTTACTAAGATGCATAAAGTTCCAAAAGGAACAGAGATTTCACAGGACATATCCTTTCCACAGCTCTAGCTAAAATTGGTATTCAACTATAAAATGTCAATATGTCAAATAGATTACTAATACAATTTTTATGACACCACAACATATTGTGAAGATTTGTTTTCTTGCCAGTGTTCTAATCTTACTTGACTCCTTTGATAGTGTCTCTTCAGATGCATTCTGACATTCTAGAAGAGTGATAAACCCTACATCATCACTCTATTTTTCATGTTCAAAGCAAGCATTGTAAGTAAGCGTTTATTAAGGGCCTACTGTGGAACAGGCATTGGAGATAAAGGAAAGGCAAAATATGAAATATAGTATCTGCCTTTGAGGATCTCACAATCTAATGGGATGATACCACGAAAGAAAATATGTACCAAAAAAAGCTAATAGAGCCTTAACAAGAAACAATCAACATAGATAAGGCACTAGAATTAAGAGGGGCAGAGAAAGGCTGCTTATAGAAAGTGAAATTTTTCTTGAGATTTGAAGAAAACCAGGGAAGCCAAGAGGCAAAGAAAGGAGATAGATAAGAAAAGAAAGCATTCCAGGAATGGAGAATAGCCAATAAAAATTCCCACATGTACTATCTTGTTCAAGGATCAGCAAAGAGGCCAGAGTCATTTGGTTGAAAAGTATTGGATGGTAGGCTGGGGAGGAGTAAGGGATTTTAAAAATATTTTATTTTTTTCCTAATTAAATATAAAAAATATTTTTTAACATTTATTGGTTTTGTTTTAATTTTGAGCTCTGCATTTTATCCATCCCTTCCCTCCACTTCCCTGAGACAGTAAGCAATCTAATATAGCTTATACATGTACAATCATGTAAAACATGTCCATATTAGTCATTTTATACAAGAAAAGTTGAGAGAGAGAGAGAGAGAGAGAGAGAGAGAGAGAGATAGGAAGGAAGAAAGAAGGAAGGAGAGAAGGAAGGAAGGAAGGAAGGAAGGAAGGAAGGAAGGAAGGAAGGAAGGAAGGAAGGAAGGAAAGAAAGAAGGAAGGAAGGAGAGAAGGAAGGAAAGAAAGAAGGAAGGAAGGAGAGAAGGAAGGAAGGAAAAGAAAGAGAGGGTGAAAGGAAGAGCATAAAACTAAAGAACAGGAGGTTAAAAGGGAAGCAATGCTGTTTCTTGTATATCTATTCTGGGTACATTTGAAAGTTAAGTAGCAATTTGAACTCCAACTATCTGAGATGAATTTTAGATATGTTCAAAAGATATAGAACCTGATCAGAAATCAGAAGGAACTCCCAAGCTTAATCTTGAATAAGAGTATGTTTATTCTCATGTAATAACCTGGTTGGAGGCGGCTTCTTGCCAGTAGGTTGGGATATGTGTTAGATTTCCTAAGATATAGAACAATGAGTATTTCCTAAAGTTCCCACAGTTTTTATGGTTAAATCCCATATATTTCTTAGACATAGTTACTAAAGACAACAACGTCATTACTGAATGAGGACAGAAAATGTGTGTGTGTGTGCGTGTGTGTGTCTGTGTGTGTGTGTCTTTGTGTGTGTGTGTTTAATTTCTAAAAATTGGAGATTGCCAAAGGGCCAGTTCGTGATGGGTAAAGGAAAGAATTTCTGATTTAAATAATACCTGCATAAGTACTAAATGGGGCCATTTGAATTACAACAATACAATACATTCAGTGTGATCAAACCACTTAAAAACAGCTGGTATTTCTTGCTTAGTTAAAAACTTATGTAGAATGGCATGCAAATGGATTGGCATGGACTTTCTAGGTCAAGAAAGAAAATTTATCACATTGTACTTTCTATGTCACTCTGCTGTTCTTTAAGGATACTGCCAAAAATGCAGGGATATTTTCATGGTCATTGAAAGGCACTTTTATTTTGCCCCCTTTAGGATAATGGCATTATGATTAACTTGCATTTTTGAGTGCTCATTTACCAAGTTTGTGTGTAGCACTTCATGTCTCTCCAAGCAACCTTATAGCTGCCTTACTCAGAGAGGTAGAATGTGATAAACACAAGGACATTAGACTAGGAAGGAGGAGACTTGGGCTTTTTTCCAAGCTCTCTTACTAACTGGCTCTCTGACCTTGAGCAATTCGCTTAAACCTGCTGTGCCTCGTTTTCCTCAACTGTAAAATGGAATTGGACTTGATGATTTCTGGGTTGTTCCCAGCATAAAAATTCTATGAATTGCTGCCTACAATAACAGCTTTCATTTATACATACGCATATGCCAGTGCCTTAAGTTTACAAATTCCTCATAATAGCCCTGTGATGGACTTATGATTTTCCTCATTTAAAGAGTCCCTCATGAATTTCAAGGGCAAAACTTATTCCTCTACCATGTTCTCTAAAGGATAACTTACCTCTCCACTACTATCCCTCCTTAATCCTTTTCTCTAAAAAAAACCTGGCCAATTCGTTTTTCTTCAAACATGCCAGGCAAATTTTAATCTCATATTTTCTACTCTGTTTAGAATCCTTTCCCACTTGCCACTTGTATAAAAATCTTCTTCATTCTGCAGGGCATAGCTAAAGTTTCACCTACTGCATTAAACCTTCCAAAATGCTTCTCACCCTCAATAATTATTCTCCCCTGAGGTCATGTTGACCTTAGTATATTACCTTAAATCTAATTATTGGGAGATGGAGCCAAAATGGCAGAGAAAAGGCAGGGACTCACCAGAGCTCTCTCAAATTTCCCTCCAAACAATTTTAAGATAATGTCTTAAATTAAATCATGGAATGGCAGAACCAACAAAAAGTTAGGGTGAAAAAATTATTCACTCCATAAAAACTTAGAAGGTTGACAGGATAAGTCCCTCTCACTAGTGTCGTGGTTGCACCAGGAGTCCTGCACAGATTGTGCAGCACAGGGTTGCCTGGGTTCCAGCAGTAGACCTTAGAGGAATACCAGCTTTGAAAAATCTCATCCTACAAGATGATAAAGGAGTCAGTAGGAAATCACAGGAGAGCCTTTGCTGGCACTGGATGTAAGACTCTTGTTTCATTACCCATATGCAGTTCTGGGTGGCAGTCCCATAGTTAAGAGGAGATCCTTCAGGAGCCCAGGTCACAGTTCCAAGGTGAAGAAGAGTGCTTGTGGTTGTTCACAGATGAGAACACAGGTCAGGAAAACAGTGAGCACACCTCTCCTTAGATAGTACCAATTTAGAAGAGCCAAAAACCTACAGAGCTCTAGGGCTAATAATGAAAACAATAGCAAAAAAGGCCTGAAGCTTTGTATAATGGCTCCTTCTCCCTGGAAAAAGAACCTAATTTAAAATAAAGCTGCAAGTCAAGAAATAGGCTGGAAAAATTGAAACAACAAATATCTGACCATAGAAAGTTACTATGCTTCAAACAAAAAATGCAAACTGATTGCAGGTCCAAACCTCAAGATGATTTCAAAAATCAAATAAGAATTAAAACAGAAATTGGGAAAAGAAATGAGAATGATACAAGAAAATTATGTAATAAGAATTAACAGCTTTGGCAAAGAGGCAAAAGCATTAGGATTATAACCAAAAGTCACAAACCCACCCAAATTGAGGGTAATCCTTCAGAGGAAAAAAGGTATTAAATGAAGTAAAGGACTTTCATGTATTCCTGATGAACACCAGAACTGAAAAGTAAATTTGACTTATAAATATAAGACTCAAGAGAAGCATAAAGAGGTAAAGAGGAAAGAGAAATCATAAGGGATTCAATAAGGTCAAACTGTTTACATTTCTATGTGAGAAAATGATATTAACTTCTAAGAATTTTCTCATTGTTCTCATTATCATTGTTATGATAGTTAGAAGGAGTATATGTAGACAGGAGGCATGAATGTCAGTTGACTATGATGGAATGATTTCAAAAAAATGAAATGAAGGAGTAAGAAAGAAATGTGCTAGGAGAAGGGGAAAGAGAAAGGTAGAATGGGGTAAATTATCACACATAAAGATATGTGAAAGGAAGTAATTTTACAGTGGAGGTGAAGATAAGAAGTAGCTGGTAATGTCAGGGAATAACATACACACTCAGTTGAATATAGAAATCTGTATTGCCCTATCGGGAAGTAGGAGGGAAGGGGGATAATAGAAATGGGGGAGTAGTAAAAGGAAGTGCAGATTGGGGGAAGCAGTGGTCAGAAACAAAAACAAACTTTTGAGAAGAGACAGGGTAAAAGGAGAGAGAAAGAAACATAAATGGTGGGGGGAAATAAGATGGATAGAAATACACAGTTATTAATCACAGACATGAATGTGAATGGGGTAAACTCACCAATAAAACAGAAGCAAACAGTAGAGTGTTTTAAAAACCAGAATCCTACAATATACTGTTTACAAGAAAGACACTTGAAGCAGAGAGACATACACAGAGTAAAGTAAGGCACTGGAGCACAATCTATTATGCTTCAGTTTAGGTAATAAGAAAAACCCGCAATTGTAGCAATCATGATCTCAGACAAAGCAAAAGCAAAAATAGATCTAAATAAAAGATAACCAGGTAAACTATATTTTTCTAAAAGGTAGAATGGACAATGAAATAATATCAATATTAAACATGTATGGATAAAATGATATAAAATGCAATTCTTAAAGGAAAAGTTACTTGAGTTACAAGATGAAATGGACAGTAAACCTAAACTAATAGGGGATCTTAACTTTCCCCTTTTGCTTATTTTGTTCCACAAATCAAAAATAAAATAAATTTAAGAAGAAAAAGATAAAATAAATAATGAGAACAATGACACAGCAACTAAAATCTGTGGCATGCAGCCAAAACAGTACTGAGGAGAAAATTTATATCTCTAAAAACTTACATCAGTAAACTAGAGAAAGAGCAAATTCATAACTTGGACATGCAACTAAAAAAAACTAGAAAAATTAAGAATCCTCTATTAAATATCAAATTGGAAATCCTGAAAATCAAAGGATAGATGAATAAAATTGAAAGTAATTGCATTAATAAATTGCACTAATAAGCCAAGAGCTTATTTTAGGAAAAAATAAAATAGATAATAGCTAAGCCATTGGTTAATTTGATTTAAAAAAAAGAAAGAGGAAAACCAAATTAGTAATATCAAAAATTAAACGGGCAAATTCACAGAAAAGGAAGAGAAAATCAAAGCAATTATTTTGAGCTATTTTGCCATTCATATATCAATAAATCTGACAATCTGAGTGAAATGGATTGGATATTTT
The DNA here is from genome assembly GCA_028646595.1 of Phalanger gymnotis. Lineage (NCBI taxonomy): Eukaryota > Metazoa > Chordata > Mammalia > Diprotodontia > Phalangeridae > Phalanger > Phalanger gymnotis. Next base: position 9,152 of record JAQQSZ010020378.1, read on the forward strand.
AAAAATATGAATTACCCAGATTAGAAGAAGAAATAGAATGCTTATGTAACCAAATCTTACAGGGAAAAAAATATGAACAAGCCATCAATGAGTTCCCAAAGGGGAAAAAATTCATCAGGACCAGAAAGAATTCTACCAAACACTTAAAGAATAATTAATTCCAATACTATACAAACTATTTAAGCAAATAGGCAAAAAGGAGTTCTAACAATTTCCTTTTTTTTTACATTACATAAACAAGGAAGAGAAAAAAAACAGAGAAAGAAAGCTATAGACCAAATTCCCTGAAGAATATTGATATGAAAATAAATAAATAAAACACTATCAAATAAGTTAAAGAAATATACCACGAAATTATATACTATGACCAGGTTTAATGGCAAGCAAAGTGGGACTTTTGTCTTTTGTTTAGGAGTGCTTTTCAGCACTAAGGCAATCAAGTGCCTTTGAGTCTTGCCTTTGTTTGAATCAAGAGTCATTGATTGGAACCGTTATATATATATATGACATGGTGCTAGTAGTGATTAGAGGGCTTTCCAAGAACCTTTTACTAAGCAGATGCTAAGCCTCAGGCCTACACCCTTTTGCTAAGTAGGCACTAAACCCCAGGGACCTAAATAGGGTATGTATGCTCTATATTCATTAGGGAAATTGGTTTATAATTTTCTTTCTCTGTTTTGATTCTTCCTGGCTTAGGCATCAGTACCATATTTGTATCATAAAAAGAATTGGGTAGGATTCTTTTTTTGACTATGTTCCCAAATAGTCTATATAGAATTAGGATTCATTGTTCTTTAAATATTTGATAGAATTCACTTGTAAATCCATCTGGCCCTAGAGATTTTTTCCTAGGTAGTTCATTATGGCTTGTTCAATTTCTTTTTCTGAGAAGGGGATACTTAAGCATTTTGCTTCCTCTATTGTTAATCTGGGCAATTTATATTTTTGTAAATATTCAGCTACTTCACTAAAATTGTGAAATTTGTTGGTATGTAGTAGGGCAAA
>JAQQSZ010020379.1:0-10156 GCA_028646595.1 Phalanger gymnotis
CTTCCTCTCTCTCTCTCTCTCTCTCTCTCTCTCTCTCTCTCTCTCTCTCTCTCTCTCCCTTCCTACCTTCCTACCTTCCTACCTTCCTTCCTGTCTGTCCGTCTGTCTGTCTGTCTGTCTGAGTGATAGAATTGTCAGTAAAGCTAGGCAAAGATATACATTAGGTCCATGCTCTTAGTGGAATAGAATTTCCACTAGAAATTTAGGTAGTTGAAATCTCTCACAATAATGGTAATAGCTGATGTTTCTATAGTACCTTAAAGTTTACAAAGGACCTTGTGTCCATTTTTTTAAAAAGACTGTGAATTAGGTTGTACAAGTGTCATTATTCTTATTTTATAGTTGGGAACACTGAGATTAGGAAATATTAATTTACTTGCTTGAGGTCACATAGTTCTCCCTAGACATGCGCATTCTTTCCCACCCTCTTAAGAGATATACTATCTTTACCAGAATTTCTAGGACAGATACCTTGGATGACCTCTTGTGGGTATTTTAGAAGAGATTCTTGTTAAGATGTAGGTTAAACTAAATAGCTTCTGAATTCCCTTCGAGCTTTAAAATTCCTATGATTTCACTGAGACTACAATTGCAAGGAGATGTGATTGCTAGGTTACTCATTTCCAGTGGGGGAGCACCATGCCCATAAAGCATGCAGAGGTTCCTATCTCTACCATACTAGGGACCTTCAATAAACAGTTGTCTGTAATCCTGATTTTGATTGCTAGACATTCCTAGATCATGTTAAAAAGTGATGGCCAAGAACTAGTCTTGGGATATATAAGGATGCTACACTGACTTTGTCAGTGGTTGTGGGTAGGCTTATCTCTGGATGGTCCTATACCTGGGTAATAGCTTAGAGGACAGAGATGGCTTACATCTATTATGCCTCTTCAACTCCCTCTACTCCCTGCATAGATTTTCCCCTCCCTTTTGTATGTTGAAATATTTTTTTATGTGGGCCAGGAGAATTCTGGAGAGAATAGCATTATTTTATCAACAACTCATGATTAAGTTAAATTTGACTCGACAAGCATTAACTAAGCTCCTTGAATATGTAAGACATTATGCTGGGGAGTGGAGATAGATTGGGGGAGGAGTTGTCCATCTTCTCAAGGATGTGAGATATGATGAAAGCATACCAATGAGTGACCTCTGCCTAGACTGGGATTATTCACCACATCCTCTATATGCAATCATCCCCTCCAAGAGTTAGTTCACAAGGAACAGTCATTCCATGCCAAACAGGAGACTCTGTCCCATGCTACTTTTTTTCTAAAGGAGCCATCAAATTCAGAGATTAACTATTTCAATTTGAATGAAGATGTCAGATCCCCTCCTGGGACTCTGGGGGTTTTTTCCTATGAAATTAAGTAGACCCAAAGCCACCTTGGCCCCTAGACACTGAACAATCTCAAGGAATGGAGGTGCATGAACAACTTGAATCAAAATTTAATCAGAAGCTCAGAAGATCCTCTGCCTTCCCAGGGGAAGGACCACTATACCTGTGTGTGGGAGAAGAAGCTAACTCTAATAGGAGCCACTGGTCACTTCCTGATTGGTTTAAAGACATACCCTGAGGCAAAACAAATGCTGTGAGCTTAGGCCTTAGTAATTCTGCCCTGTAGGTTCTGGGTCCCAAACTAGAGGCTTTGCTGGGCTGCAAGCAACTCAAAGTATTTTTGAAACTTTCCAAAAGATTTGGTATGGAAACAAGACTTCTGGAATCCTTGCATTCCAACTGGGTTTTGGGCTCTTTAGTTTGTAGTAGTTAAGGACTATCGGGCTCTGAGGAAAGAACCGTCCTGAGATTAAAAAAAAAATTCACCGTCTGAGTTAGAAATTTAGGGACATTAAATAGAACTCTTCCCTGCACAGTCAAATGTCCTGAAGTAGGAAATCCAAGGGCTAAGGGGTCAAGGTAGATGTTAGAAAATAAGAATTTCTAGCAGTGCTTCCAGAGTCAAGGGGGTCTACATGGAATAAGTTAGAGTGAAAACACTACCCAGGGCAGCACTGGTAATGTAATAATTTGTTCTCATAGAGTTTTCCAACAAAGGCAGCATTAGTTAACTCAGGGGTGGGGAACCTGTGACCTTGAGGTCACATGTGGCCCTCTAGGTACTCAAGTGTAGGCCTTTGGCTGAATCCGAACTTCACAGAACAAAACCTTTTATTAAGGGGTAGCTTGTGGTCATGGTGAGCTAGGTGCCTCACCTTCTAACTTCCATTCCTTCACTGGATTCATCGATAAGTATATTCAACAGCATCAGAGACATCATCCCAAACTGACATTAATCTGTTAATGATTGCTCTGTCAATCCAATAATTCAGTACTTCCAAGTCTGCCTTACAGTTCAGCCTAGATTTCTCTATCTTGCGCACAAGGTTAGCCGGAAGGAAGTAAACAACATCTTTTCAGTGACAACTATGTGCCACGCACTATGCTAAGCTCTTTACAAATTTTGCCTAGTCTTGATCTTCACAAAATCCCTGGGAAGAAAGTCCTGTTATTATCCCCATTTTACACATGGGGAAACTCAGGCAAACTAAGGTTAAATGACTTGCCCAAAGTCACACAACTAGTATGTCTCTGAGGCTGGATTTGAATCTAGACCTCTCTAACTCCAGGTTCTGTGCTCTATCCAATGTGCCACCTATTCAGTCATGTATTTGTACAGCATTCCCATGATCTATAAGTCTAGCACCCTGTCAAAAAAAGCTATCAATTGTAACAACAATGTTGCTTGAAGTTGCTGTGGGAGTGTAAGACCAATAACACTAGCCCACAGGAGGGCTGCTAGCACATGTTCTTTGATCTACTTTTCTGAAGGAAAACAACTTTAAAGGGGCCAACAATCTTACTTTAATCAAACATATATATATATATATATATAAATATATGTATATGTACATATACAAGCATATATACATACATATATCTATATATACATACATATATATCTATATCTCTCTGTATATACATATATACATATATCAATATATACACATATATACACATATACATACATACATATATACATATACATATACATACACACACACACACACATATATATACACCATTCATTTAGTTCAAAGGAAAAGTCAACATCCTAAACTTCAGAGCAAATATAAACCAAAATTACAAGCAGAAATTATATAAACCGAGAAAGTAACACAAATCAGCAGATAGGGCTTCTAACTGTCCATAGCAATACATGCATAATTACCAGAGGGAGAAGCACCAACATCTGGTTTTCAAAGCTGGGGGTAAGGGACTTCTTAACAGCTACCCAGAGTCTCATCTGGCTATATCACATGAACACTCTTCCAATGAGTGAGTCCCAAAGCAAAATGTTAACCTCAGAGTATATATACTGTTTCCAATCAATGACTCTTGATTCAAAGCCTCTTGGTTCAAACAAAGGCAAGACTCAATCAAAGGTACTTGATTGCCTTAGTGCTGAGAAGCACTCCAAAGGAAAAAAATAGCCAAAAGTCCCACTTTGCTTGCCATTACATCAATTTACAAGATCAGTTCTCAATGTGGCCACTCTGGTTCTTAGTGATCATCCGATGTTTATAAAAGATCTCCAATAATCTATTGTAAAAGTTGGCCAGGAATGTTTTGAGCTAGCTGGCATATAATCTGACCTCTTCGTGCTTTTCCCTTTCTGAAAATCGGTATATAGTCATCTCCAGACCTATGTTACATCTCTTATTCTCCATAACCAAAGATCCCTGATATTGACTCAGAAGCCTTGGCTGCTTTAGATTGAATCTTGTTTAAATTATTTTAACTCAATTCTTCAAGTCAGCAGCATTATCTTTGAACAGACTGGACAAACACCATGATTGCTTTTATTAATAATTTTCAATAGCTTGGTTCTCTCCACTGGGACATCATTCTTCCTGCTTCTCATCTCCCTCCCCATGAACCAGAGTTCTGGAACACTGGAACATCAGAACAATAGAAGCCTGGCTTCCTAAAATGTCTGACCCTCTTCTTTCTTGGCATATAGTGTTATTCTTTCCTACTTCCAGATTTTCTTCCACTATACCCTAACTCTTATCATTGTATTAATTTTAAATTCAGAAGTGGTGAAGTAACAAATAGCTCTGGAGAGAATTACATAATTTCTATATTTACAGAATGTTAGCAATTCTGAAATATCAAACTGTGCTTCCGCTGACTTATAGGGAATGTGCCTGAATCCTCCAAATATAGAAATTTAATAATTGTGTTTTAGGGGAAAATATGGTGGTTTTCCATTGAAACTGTCTTCATTAATTACCTATTTGCAAATATGAAAGTACAGAAATGCTACTTGGTTTGAAGAAATCTTCCTCTTGATTTGGAAAAATAAATAAACCTTCGTGTCTTCCCATGAAACCTTTGATTAAGTCAGACCTTATACATACCTCCTGCAGTCTGCCAATTTCTCTGAGTATAAATAGACCATATGTCTGTGTCTTTTTGGTGTGGTACTTTAAGAGATAAAGTTGATTAATTTACTATTATCTTGGTTTCCTGGTTTAAATGATTACAGCTTGGTAGATTGCTATTATCTTATTAATTATGAATTAATTTAATTTGTGGAGGAGGAAAGCATTAGCTGGTTTTCTTTAATTAATTGCTTTTAAGATGTATTGCTAAAGAAGTGTTTTATAAGGGTTAGGTAGTTAATACTAATGCATTTAATTTCTATAAATCCATGTAGAGATTAGTTTAGACTTCACTCAGTAAGCATTTATTAAGTGCCTACTGTGTACAAGGAAATTTATAAAAAAAGTGAACTAGTCATGTGTTGAAAGGGATTGATAAAGGATGGATAGCCAAGTGCTTCACTTGGTATTGATGAAATGTTATAAGATCTAGAAGAAGGTCTCTAGAACATTGGATAGGTCCTTTATGTAGAATTTTTGGGTTGTCATGAACAAAAATTGTGCTAGATGAAAAAAGTTTGGATAGGTTGTGATCTGCAGCTGCTGCTGTTGGTGGTGGTCCTTTGTTTTCAAAGAAGAAGAATGACATCACAGAGTGATGTCTTGACTTGTGCATGAATTGGATTTAAGTGAGACAGAGTTGTACGAAGTCTCCAGCCTCACTGTTCCAAAGTAATTGAAGTCCACTAGCAAGGTAAAAGTCAAGATGACTGGTGATTGTCTGAGATACGGTGGATGACCTTGGCATCTTTTATGTCTGATCAAGCTCTAAGCATTCCATAGCACTTGCTTTAGCCACCTTTATGGCTGTTGGAACAAATTGTTCTCATCCGCTTATTCTGCTGGGGCAAGTCTTCACATGCTTGGGGTAGACGACTCTCTAACTCACTGATAAGTTTGAGGCCTATCAATTCCCCTCTACCTGGTTTGGCCAGTCTGCCATTATGGTTTTACTGGAGCATGGCTGGGAGGAGAAAGTGAGGCTGGTAACTCTGAACAACCCTTCCTCACTCAAATCAAAGTCAACTGCAAGTCATGTCATTATTTCCCTGATGTCATGGTCATCTTCAAGAAGGAAGGACAAATACAACCTGTGAGTAGTTTCTCTCTCCCCTTCCCCCTTCCTTTCCCCCTCTCCCTCTCCCTTTCCTTCTCCCTCTCCTTCTCCCTCCACTGTTTCCTGTCTTTCTCCCTCTCCTCTCACTCCTCTGCCCCAAGGAAGGTATATTTTGATGGCCAAAGGCTGCCTCCTTAACTTTGGGTTTACTGGCTAGATTTCTTTCTCAAAAATCAAGCCTTAAACCCGACTCACTCTGGAGCTCACAGATTGGACAATAGGTTCTTGCCCTTCTAGCACAGAGTGAATGTAAATATTAAATAGTAACTCTTTTGGGCAGGAACCCTGAGGGTCTTCCCCTCCCAGTTTGATTGTTTTTGATTAAAGGGGCGATCCCTTGATTAACTTCTTAAAGAGGCCTGTTCACTGAATGGGCCTTACCTCACTCAAAGTGAGAACCTGAAAAGACCTTAGTCTGAAAGGGCCAGGGTCTCCCAGTGCATCCTGGGCCATCTCCAGTCATCCTGGTGAATATCAGGCCACTGGACCCAGAAGGCTCTGGAGGAGAAAGTGAGGCTGGTGACCTTGCACAGCCCTCCTTCACTCAACTCCAAGTCATGTTATCATTTCCTTGATGTCATGACCCTCTTTGAGAATGAAGGACAAACACAACAACTGGGGCATGGCTGCTGTGCACGCTACAGATTCTTGGAGCCACAGACAAAAGTTGGGTGAGAGGTAGACACCAAAGAGCTTGGCAAACCCTCACACCAGAGATGCTAGTCCTCTCTGAACACCCCATACACCCAGGGTATATGGAGAGAATACTGAAGGTACTCAGATCATGGATCCCCTGAAGTAAATATGTTCAAGGCACAGATGCTTCAGAAGGGATTGAAAAATGAAATATGATACAGTCTCTGACCTCAAGGAGCTTTCAGACTAGTAGGAGGAAGAAACATATATAGCTGTTATTATAATATAAGTTACATTGAACTTAGTGCCCTGGAAAAGTCAAAGAATCATAGATATATAGTTGGAAAGGAATCTTAGAGGCTATCTCTCTCAAGTCCCTGTATTTTTCAGATAAGGAAAATGAGATAAAGATAATTGAAGTGACCTGTCCATTGTCAAACAAATGAATACGAAATTGGGCTCCAGACAGCAATCAAGGAAGGGTTCATGGAGAACTTCATCCCTAAACTGGTGTGGAATGAAAAGGAAGGATTTTTAACAGGAAGTGATATAAATGAAGTTCTTTCCTGACATGGAGGATGGCATGGACATATTCACAGTGGTAAAAGTTAGAATGAGATCCAGAACAAATGGGAGTCAGATTTTATTAGGACATAGAGAAAATGAAAAAGAGTGTCATGAAATATGTAAAAATGTAAATTGGAGCCAGACTCTGTGGTCATAGAATGTTGGAATAATTTTTTTTTTGCATTTTATCCTATGTATAGTCATGTGATCACACTTTTCCATTAACAAGACTTTAGCATGGTTAAAAGGGATCGATTGAAGAGAGAAATTAGGTATTGTGGGATGAGTCTACGTTCAACCAAGCTCCTGAAATTCAATTATTAAATCTTCAGTGTGAGCATTTATACTTCAGGTATCATAGCAAATGCTATTAATCAGGATTTTATTTTTTTGTTGATTGTTTACATCTAAAAAATGGTGATGTTAATAATGTAACTCAAACTTGAAATTATGTCTTGCACATTTTTTTTTCCTTGAGAGCTACTTGTTAAACATTTACCAAGATACTCCTACTGGCAACATCCTCATTCAGCTATCATTTTCAGTTACTTTTTTTGAGAGAAAAGAATACAGATAATGAGGTATTAAGAAGAAAAGGAGGAAAGGAAAGAGGAATAAGAAATAGGATTAACAAAGCAGAGAAATAAAATAGAAAGAAGGAAGGAAGATCATAGATGGAGTGAAGGGAAAGAAGGCAGCACAAAAAGAAATAAAGTTTTGGTCAGAGTTATGGTAAATAATAGGATTGACCAGAAGATAACAAAATAAACATTGGGCGTGGAACTAGAAGGAACCTTATATATTATTAATTCAAATCTCTCATTTTGCAGATGAGTAAATAGATATCTACTGAGGTAAAACCACTTGCCGAAGGTCACAGCTTTTAGGTGGCAAAGCCAACATTAGAGCTCTGGTTTCCTGATTCCCAATATAGAGTTTTTTATTCCTCAATTTTCAAAGATGTACTTTATTGTGTAGGTTGATTTTTAGTATACTGTGTTAGCGATATATGTGTTTAGAATAGTTGAGATATTTGGCCCAAGATGTGTATTCAGAGCACAGCCTACTTGGGAGCATTGTGAATTTAGATAGTATTAGATGCTGTGGAATGTCTATTAAATTTGATTTATACCTCTTTAGTACAGTAGCCTGAGACTTCTCCAAATGAATCTATAGCATACAGAGTTGGAATTAATGTGCTTGGATTATTTGACTGCACCGGCGTGTTGTCTCTGTATGGAAATGCCGGTGTTCAGTGCTGCCAAAGGCTGTTCTCATGATGGATGATTGCTTTCTTCATAATCCTAATATGAATCATCACTCTTGGGTCAACACAGAGAGAAAACAATAGGTGGTCTTGCCTACAGTTGGATCAAGTTCAAATACTAGAGAGGCGATCTCATTAAAGAAGTAGATACATGAAGACATTTTTTATGAGTCCCCCTGAACAGTATTCTTATTCTAATATATTTTTTTCTCTCCCCAAACTAAGTACTCTATTAAGTAGTCAATTTTATTTTCATTTGGGAATAATATTGAAGATTTTGGTAGAGCTTAGGTCTTGTCTAATGCATATATTTAGCATACAAGACTAATAGCCATCTTGTAACAGAGTCATGTTCCCAGACTTTAATTGGCAAATAAAATTGGATCCTGGTAAGAATGAATAGTGTTACAATGGGGTTAGAAAAAATTTCCTAAATGTTATATCTGTCTAAAAGTGGAATGAGTTGCTTCTTGAAGTAATCGGTTTCTTACCTGTGGCTTTTTAAGAGTACAGACTGGTTGACCAATTGTCATATTTGCTGCAGAGGAGACTTCTGTTCTGGTAAAGGTTGACCTAAATGGTCTCTGAGCTTCCACCTGAGATTCCGTGATACTGTAAATAATTGTTGTCCTGAAGGATTTACAGAATAGATAAGGATAATGTCCAAAAGTATGGAGACTTAGCTTTGGCTAAATAGCTAAGTGGAGGGAAGAAATACTCATGGTCAAGTAAAGTATACATAAATAATATCCAGGCAATTTCATTATTGTAGAAAAATTGATGAAAGGATTATTTCTTTAGTGGAAGTTGGAATTAACAAAGTGCAAAAGGGTCTACATCAGTAATGCTGGACTCAAATAGGAACAGGATCCCTAGACTACACATAAGCATCCCTAAAGGCTGCGTATTTATGGACTTAGAAAAATCACTTATTTATTTTACATTGTATTTTTTAAAATTTAATTTATTTAATATATTTAGTTTTCAGCACTGATTTTCACAAGAGTTTGAATTATGAATTTTCTCCCCATTTCTACCCCCCTGCCACTCCAAGATGGTATGTATTCCGGTTGCCCCATTCCCCAGTCAGCCCTCCCTTCTGTCACCCCACTCCCCTCCCATCCCCTATTCCCTTCCTTTCAAGATAAATTTCTGTGCCCTATTGCCTGTGTATCTTATTTTCCAGTTGCATGCAAAAACTTTTTTTTTTGTTTTTGAACATCTGTTTTTTAAAATTTTGAGTTCCAGATTCTCTCCCCTCTTCCCTTCCCACCTACCCTCTCTAAGAAGTCAAGCAATTCAGCATAGGCCACATGCGTACCATTATGTAAAACCCTTCCACAATACTCGTGTTGTGAAAGACTAACTATATTTTGCTCCTTCCTAACCTATCCCCCTTTATCCAGTTTTCTCCCTTGACCCTGCCCCTTTTCAAAAGTGTTTCTTTTGATTACCTCTTCCCCCATCTGCCCTCCCTTCTATCATCACCCCTTTTTTTATCTTCTTCCTCCTTCTTTCCTATTGAATAAGATACCCATTGAGTATGTATGGTATTCCCTCCTCAAGTCAAATCTCATGAGAGCAAGATTCACTCATTCCCCCTCACCTGCCTCCTCTTCCCTTCCTACAGAACTGCTTTTCTCTTGCCACTTTTACATGAGATAATTTACCCCATTCTATCTCTCTCTTTCTCCCTTTCTCAATATATTCCTCTCTCATCCCTTAATTTAATTTTTTTTAGATATCATCCCTTCATATTCAACTCCCCCTGTGCCCTCTCTCTCTCTCTCTATATATATATGTAATATATGTATGTGTATATATATACATACATACATATGTATGTATACATACATACATATGTATACATACATACATACATACATACACACACATACACACACACACACACATATATATACATATATATATGCATACTCCCTTCAGCTACCCTAATACTGAGGTCTCATGAAACATACACATCATCTTTCCATGTAGGAATGTAAACAAAACAGTTCAACTTTGGTAAGTCCCTTGTGATTTCTTTTTCTTGTTCTTTTTCTTGATTACCTTTTCATGCTTCTCTTGAATCTCGTGTTTGAAAGTCAAATTTTCTATTC
>JAQQSZ010020380.1:0-10155 GCA_028646595.1 Phalanger gymnotis
GGGACGATGGCCAAACCGCAAACTCTATCCTAGTTCCCAGCAGCTTCTCCCACTAACCTACTCTGTGGTCCTTGGTGTTTGTGGGTTGAGAAGTCTGGTAACTGCCGCAGCTCAGTGATACAGGGCACTAGGGCACACTTCACCCTGCTCCCGATCTGGTTGGTCCGCGCAGCTCACACTGGGCTCTGCTCCATTCCCAGCTCCGTAAGGGATAGACCTTACCCAGAGACCATCCAGGCTGTCCTGGGCTAGAGCCCTGCTTCCCAAGCTATTTTGTGGGTTCTGCAGTTCTAGAATTGGTTCTGAGCCATTTTTTATAGGTTTTTGGAGCGACTTGGCGGGGAGCTCACGCTCGTCCCTGCTTTCCATCTGCCATCTTGGCTCCGCCCCCAATGTTAGAATTTTTAGAAAAGAAAATTCATTGTTCGTAGTGTACGTGCTTTGAGACCCTTTTATTGGTGAAATTAGTGTCATGAAGTTCCTCTGTAACTTTTTACTAGTAAAGCACTGTGGACGAGAGTAGAGGAAGTTGTCTAAGATGGACTGGTCTTGTTTTAGTGAAGTTGAAATTGATTTTACACAAATTGGCCTCTAGGACAAGGAAAGAAAATTATTGGTGTTTTAAATTATAGGCATTTTGCTCTGCTCATTTGCAGTGCTTCTCTTAGAACATAGACTTTGCCAGTGTAGAAATGGCCATTGAAAAAAAATTCCAGAAACCTGTATGTGCGAAAATATTTATAGCAACTCTTTTTTGTGGTGGCAAAGAGTTGGAAATTGGGCAGATACCTTGGGGAATGGCTGAACAAGTTGTGATATGTGATCATGTTGGAATACTATTGTGCTGTTTAAAAAAAATGATAATCAGAATGTTTTCAGGAGCAACCTCGAAAGACTCACATGAAATGATGGCGAAGTGAAGTGAGCAATAATAAACATTGTATGTAGTATAAACATTGTATGTAGTAACAGCAATATTGTACGATGGTCAACTGTGAGTGACTTTGCTTTTCTTTAAGTGATTAAGGTAATTATGAAGGACTCATGATGAAAAATGCTATTCACCTACAGAGAAAGAACTGGTGGAGTCTGACTGCAGATTAAAGCATATTTTTTTTTAACTTTCTCTTTTTTTAGTCTGTTTTCTTTTACAACATGATTACATGGAAATGTTTTGCATGACTGCGTATGTATAACCTATATCAAATTGCTTGCCTTCTGCATGAGAGGGAGAAAATTTGGAACTCAAAAATGTTTTAAATGAATGTTAAGAATTTTTTACATGTAATTGGAAAAAAAATCAAATATAAAGAGAAAAAAGAAAAAAAGCCTCAGAAATGATAATATACATCATCTAAGTGGGATGGATTATTTAAGGAAAAAACAAAACAGGTGTTTTCTTTGGGAGATTTCTAATCTTCAGTTTACCAGTCAGAAATATTGTGCTTTTCTTCAAATTGCAGTTGCATGTAACACCTGCTTAATTCATAGTGAGAGGTTACATAGATATAAATTCAATCTAACTTTAAAACATCATAAAATTAACATTTTTTAGAATCGATAGATTTTTAAAATTAGTCCATTAAGGGAACTGTCAATAACTAAGACTACTTGTAGAATCAGATTAGGGTTACAGGGCATTCATTAAAAATCTATCAAGAAGGCATTTATAGTGAGGTAGGAGAAAATCAGGCTATTTCTTCACATTTGGCTCTTATTTCTATAAATTAGGCCGATAATTTTATTCATAATACGATATTTATGTGTTCATAAAGTTCTTTGAAAAAATTTGTATTTGAATTTTCCTGTTTTAGTGCTAGTCATGTAAGTATGTAATTTTATGTCTGTTTGTATATACACATTAAGGAACATGATAGACTTGAAAAATATTTCTGACTGTTGGTGTCTTGTTTTATTTTAGGAAGTTGAAGAAAACTAAATTTTCATTGAAGTCATCCTAACTTGAACCTTTAAAGTTTAAATACATTTCAAAAGTAGAGAGGTAGGATTTGATCTGTGATATCCTGGCAGAATTGAGGAAAGTTAGAAACTTTACATAGGGAAGATTAGAATCCTACTCTATATTTATGTTTTAACTGAAATCCTTCTAAGCATTTAACTTGGAAGGGTTTTATTTTTAATATGTAGTTGTATGATGAGGAGAAGAGGGTGATGAGGTTTTGTTGACCTTAGAGGTTGTCCTCTTGTGAACTAACTTAATTTCTCTTTGCCAGGCACTTGAGAGAAAAGACCACAATAGCAGTTACATCCAGAGGTTATTATGGATTAGAGGATGAGAAAGGAGCAGCATGTACATCAACAAGGCGTCGCTCTACACCTCGAAGTTTGGCAGGCTTGACAAGTGGAGTTTTTGAGTCTATAATGGTTCAAGTTTTGAGACAGGAAGAACAGCTAAGAGCAAAAGAAGAGAAAAGGTAAATAGAAAAATAAATTCTTAGGTGAATATATGTTCAAATTTCTAGTTGATTCTTTTTTTGAAGAATTTGATACATACTTCTATGGTATGTATGCACCAAAGTTCTGAACCCAAATCATAGTGTTATACTCAAATTTATTTTCACTGGAATGTATACTTGAAATGGACCAGTGCAAAGAAGTTTATATTGAAATAGAACATCTAAAATTTCAAAATCATTTTATTTACAACTTGGAAAAAAAACAAATCATAGACTAACCAAATTTCAGAATGTTATCAGGCTTTCTAGCTTGTGTTTTTAGATGGAATACACTTTTTAAATTGAACAATTTTGCACAGTTTGTAGAATTTTAGAGCTGTGGTGGTCTCTAGAGTTTACCTGGTCTGTATAGATAAGGAAGTGAAAAGCCTAAGAGGTTAAGTAAAAACCAAGACCACTCAAGTCATTACAGGGCTGAGACCAAAAGTGATATTTCCTGACTTCCAGGGAGATGAATTTCCTTGATTTCAGGCTATTTAAATAACTTTGATGCCACAGGGAGCTGCCTATGCTATTAAAAGGTGGTTTATAAATTTTATCTTGCTCATGTAGCTGTGAATTAGACTTGCTTTGTTTTTTGAAGAGTTTACATCTCAACCTTGAGACTTTTTTTCTCAACAAGAGTATTTTTCTCTTTCTGATAGCCAAGGGCAGAATAGTTTCTCTGAGCCAACTTTTTTCCTAAATTTTCAAATAATTTGACAAAATACAAAGAAAAAGATTTTCTGATGTGTAGAAAACCTGCAAATCATTCTTTTTGAACACTTTGAAATTTACTGTCACTTAAATGTTAGTGATAAATTTTCTTTTATAATAAAATTATTAAAAATATAATAAAATAAAAATAATAAAAAATTAAAATATAATAAAAATATAAAAGATAAATAAAATAAAATAATAAAATTTCATCAATACTAACAAATGTCCAAATATAGGAATCCGAAAAAAGCAGTATAAGGCTTTATCTTTAAAGGATGAGTTAACATTGATTATAAAAGCTATGATTTGTTTCAGTAATTTAGTAATTTCGGTAATAACTCCCTAATTTATCTTATTTTAGAAATTTAGGTTCACATAATTAAGAGAAGGGAATAATATTTTTATAGTGTGTACTGTTGCCAAGCACTGTGCTGAATGCTTTACAAATACTATCTCATTAAGTGTTATAGGATAAAATCGATATGTGAAGAATCATACGTTTTTCCCCTTTTTGTGGCTGCTATTTATAATATAATAGATACCAGGGCATATTTAAGGGAAACATGTAAGTTTTATAAGCATATATGAAAATTTTTCATTCATTTAGCCTTTTAAAATTTTCCACCAAATTTATGGTGTTAGAGAAACCATTTAGAGTCAGGAGTACTTTTGAGTTTAAGCTTTTTCTCTGACATATAAATGCTATGCAACCTTGGGCAATTGTTTTACCTTTCAGTGGGCCAGGCAATTCTCTAAGAAAATGAGTTGCAGAACTATTGCTGATCTGCATTGTCAGAAGTTTTCTCTCTTGCATTACATTGACATAATCACAGATCTGTACCAACTAACCTCCATATTCCCCAAAAAACTATCAATACTAGAAGGTATATATACCTTCTGAAAAATGTATATAGATGAAATTTTTATAAACTTTTTTTAGGGGAGAATTGCTTTATTAGTGAAGCATTGCTTTAGTAGTAGAAAGAACTTTGTAAAGTGAATAACCGTCTCTAATTTATCTGTTTTAGAAATTTAGGTTCTTTAGTTAAGGAAAGGGAATAACATTTTTATGATGCCTACTATGCCAGGCACTTTGCTAAGTGCTTTACAAATGCTATCTCATTTGATTCTCACAACAGCCCTGAGTGGCAGGTACTGTTATGATTTCTAATTTATAGTTGAGGAAACCAAGGCAGACAGGTTGAGTTACTTGCCTAGGGTCGTATTTGAACTCAGGTCTTCCTTACTGCAAGTCCAGTGTCCTATCCTAGCTTCCTCTAGACCATAATGTTACATATAAGCCATACAGTTTTGATTGACTAGATTCCATGGGGAGTGAGGCATTAAAGTTTATTTTATTTTTGGGTGTTACTTTGATGGATTTATGATCTCATCAAAGTAGGTCCTTCCTCCAGTGACAGAGAACACAATCCACCCATACCTTCCCACATATTCTCTACCAAACACCCAGAAAGCTCCCTGGGGACCTCTCTCTTGTTCTAGATTTCAGTAGAGCACGCAGACTGTCGATTAATTCTGTCTTATGCTCACTACTTCACCAGCAGCCCACCTTTTCTGGTTTTTGATAACATCCTTTTCTTTGCTTCTCTTACACATTTGGTCATGTGATGTACTGAACTCATGCCCACCATGTTCCTCTTCATTGCCCTTTAGGTGGCCTGCAACTTTAATTTGTTGGAGACTGTGGTATTCATGGACCCACGGCCATTTAGCCATCCCCAGAAATAGATTATTGTTAAAAAGATGGGCATTTGTGTTACAGTCATTAAAGGCCCTGAACAATTTCCCAAAGGCAATCCAACCCACTCTCTTCTTCCTGCCAAATTCTGGTTAACTCAGAATTAATACAGTACCCATTTTCTTTTTTAAAAAAAAAATATGATATAGTAATGAATGTCTGAACTTAATTTGATCTTTTATGGTCTAAGATCATACAGTTAGAGATGCAGGATCATCATTTTGAACATTCATTCAGCAGATAGGTATAATTGAGGCAGCTAGGTAGCCCTACTACCTGGGCCTAGGGTCAGGAAGACCTGAATTCAAATCTGGTTTCAAATATTCCCTTTACAACTTAGCCCCAGACTAACTTTCCAGTTTTATTATTCATTACTCCCTTCCCACACTCTACATTCCAGCTGAACCAGCCTTTATGCTTGCTCCTAATCTCCCTTTCCAGTTTTATTATACATCACTCTCCTTAATACAGTTCAGCCAAGCCATACTTTTTTTATTTTTATACATGTTTTATCTCCATCTCCATACTTGCAACTTACTTCCCATTTAATACCTGTGACTCCTAAAATCCCTATTTTCCTCCAAGACTCAGCTCAGGTCCCACTTTTTGCATGAAACCTTCTTGATCCACACAGCTATTAGTGTCTTTCCCACCAAAATTACTTTGCAGTTTCTCCGCATGTATTTTGTGTATATTTATGTATCTACGTTGTCTGCCCCAGTAGGATATAAACTTATTCACGGCGAGAATGTTTTACTTATTTGTATCCAGAATTTAGCAAAATATCTGTGAGGTAGAAGCTGAATGCCTTTTGATTGACTAATTGTTGGACATCTTCAGCAGGATATTGCATAAGCATATCTAATTATTTTCCTCTCCAAAAGTGCCCCCCTCCCCAACATTACAGTTTCTTTTGAACACAGCTTTTCAGTCACCAAGGTTTGTAACCTCCTTTTACTCTTCCTTCTTTATTACTTCCATATTTCATATCCAATCAATTGATATTTCTTATCAGTTCTGGCTCCCCAGCATCTCTTGAATCAATTTATCCCCTTCTCTCTACTCATGGCCACTGCCTTACCTGGACTTGGAATTTGTAGTTTCTCAAAAAATCTTCCAAAGGCACAGATCTGTCATATTTCCTTTTGTCACCAAGATAAGAAGCGAACTCCTCTTTTTGGCATTTAAAACCTTTAGTACTCTGACTTTTCAGGCTAATTTCATATTATTCTGCTTAATGCTCCCAGTTCAAAACTAAAGTGACTTATTTGCTGTTACCTCAACTCAGAATTCTGTTGTCTCTGTGCATTTACACAGGCTGTTCCCCAGGCCTCTGATGAACCTTACTTTGACTTCTCACTTTTGATTCTTTAGGATCCCCTTTAAGGTTCAGCCATTCCTGGTCCCACAAATTCGTGTTCCTTTTCCTCTTCAAATTATCTTGTATTCATTTATCAAGTATTATCATCCCTCTGCCTTTATCTCCTTTTGGCATTTGTAAGCAGCTTGAGGGCAGGAATTTTTTTTTTCTGCTTTGTCTTTCTATTACCTAAACCTAGTATAGAGTCTTACATATGGTAGGCAGTTAAGTAGTGATTACAGAATTGAAAGAAGACAAAGAAGAAGCTGTTCTATTTATGTGGAAGTTATTGGTTACTTTGGAGAGACCACCGCCGAGAATGATAAGACAAAACCTAGGTTAAAAGTATTGAGGTGGTAAATAAGTAGGTGCAGTAAATACAGCATACTTAGAAGTTTAGCACTAAAAGAGAGACAATATAAAGAATTATATCTTTAGGAGATGGCAAAGTGAAGATTTATTGCTATCATGTCCTAAGTATGTCTGTTTTTTGTTTTTTAAGATGGAGGAGACCTAAATATGTTGGCAGACAGAGGGGCAAGAACCTGGAGAGATTGAACGTGACAGGAAGGACATGAGAAGGGATGGAATCAAGGGCACAGATAAACAGGGGTTAGCTTTGGCAAAGAGAAAGACCACTTTAATTTTCCATGACTAGAAGAGGATGCAGAAGACGACAAGTTTTTTGTTTCGTTATTTAGTATTTTATTTTTTCTCCAATTATATGTAAAAACAATTTTTAACATTCAATTTTAAAACTTTGAGTTCCAAATTCTCTCTCTTCCTTCCTCTCCCACCTTTCCCATTGAGAAGGCAAGCAATTCTATATAGGTTATACATGTGTAGTCATGTAAAACATTTCCATTTTAGTCATGTTGTAAAAGAAAACAAAAAAAAACTTCAAGAAAAATAAAATAAGTTAAAAAAAAAAGCATGCTTCACTCTGTATTCAGACACCATCAGTTCTTCCTCTGGAAATGGATAGCATATAAGTCCTTCATAGTTGTCTTGGATCATTATATTGCTGAGAATAGCTAAGTCATTCAGATCTGATCATCTTACAGTATTGCTGTTACTTCTTACACAGTACATTTCACTTTGCATCAGCTTATGTAAGTCTT
This sequence comes from Phalanger gymnotis, assembly GCA_028646595.1. Taxonomy (NCBI): domain Eukaryota; kingdom Metazoa; phylum Chordata; class Mammalia; order Diprotodontia; family Phalangeridae; genus Phalanger; species Phalanger gymnotis. Next base: position 7,417 of record JAQQSZ010020380.1, read on the forward strand.
TCCAGGATTTTCTGAGTATCCTACTCGTCAAATAGTATTACATCACAGTCACATAACACAGTTTGTTTAGCTATTCCCCCATCGATGGGCATTCCCTTAATTCTTAGCCACCACCGAGAAAAGTTGCTGTAAATGTTTTTGTACATGTATGTCTTTTTCCCTTTTTTTGATCCCTTTGGGATACAGACCTAGTAATGGCATTGCTGGATCAAAGGGTATGCACAGTTTGATTGTACTTTGGGCATAATGGAACAGGAATTTGGGGTTGGAATGGGATGGAGTGAAGTTGAGAAAGACAAAGATGAGAAAATGAGAGATTGAAGCTTCGGGTAGTTATGCTCCTATAGGCTGAAAATTGATGAAAATAGGTAGGGAGAGGGAACGTTCACCTGCTCCTATTTCTCCTCTGGGGTGTCTGGAGAACAGGCTGTTGGACTCGGGGGTGAGAGATAGGCACATGAGGGTGCTGGTCAGCTAGGTTTGGGTCTGGATTTGGCCTGTGGTTATGGCTTTGGCTTTTGCTTTTCCTTTAGGGTCAAGTCATAAGTCGTTCAACAAGCATTTATATTTTCTTAATCTAATTTTTTAATTCTGATCTTAATTCCAAAAAAAGACATTTCCATACATAAAGCAGAACACAGAAATAGTATTTTATATGAAATGGTGAATTTCCATTTCATACCATTGCCCTGGGCCCTTTTCTTTTTTCCTATACAACTTCACTTGGTGGTCTCATCAGTTCGCATGGGTTTGATTACCATCTATATGCTGATGACCCTTAAGTCTACCTTTCTTGACCCAAACTTTCTTTTGGCCATCAGACTCACATCTCCAATTGCCTTTCAGACATTTCAGACTGAATGTTAACTAAATATCTTAAACTCATCATGTCTAAAACAGAACTTATTATCTTTTTCCCTAAACTTTCCCCCTCCCCTTCCTTCTCTATTACTATAGAACACAATCCTTCCAGTCCCTCATCCTCGCAAAATCTAGGCATCATCCTGGATTCCTCACTATCTCTCAACATCCACATCCAGTATGTTGCAAAGGCCTGTCCATTTCACCTCTGTACCATCTCTCAAATATGCCCCTTTCTCTCCTCTTAACAGTGCTAGCACCCTGTGCAGACCCTCGTCACCATACACCTAGATTATTGTATTAACCTGCTGTTGAATCTGCCTCCCTCAAGTCTCTTCTGCATTCCAGTCCATCCTCCATTCAGCCACTAAAATGATTTTCCAAAAGCACAGATCTAACCATGTTGCCCACCTGTTCAATAAACTCCAGTGGCTTTCCGTGACCTCCAAGAGCAGAGACAAAATGTTCTATCTGGCATTCAGAGCCCTTTATAACCCAGTCCCTTCCTCCCTTTCCAGTCTTCTTATACTTTACTACGCTACATGTAGTCTTTGATCCAGTGATACTAGGCTCCTGGCTATTCCAAAAACAAGACACTCCATCCTCCACCCCAGGCATTTTCTCTAGCTGTTACCCATACCTAGAGTGTTCTCTTTCCTCTGCGCCCTGGCTTCCTTTAAGGCTCAACTGAAATCCCTTTTATTGCAATCCTTTCTCAACCCCTCTGTTAATTAGTTCCTATTTATCCTGTATTATAGTTTGCTCTGTGTGTGTGTGTACGTGTACATGTACATGCGCATTTGCATGTTTTTTCCTCCATTAGCTCCTTGAAGGCATGGACTCTCTCTTTTAATCATTATTTATTTAATATTTTTAGTTTTCAGCATTAATTTTCACAAGAGTTTGAATTATAAATTTTCTCCCCATTTCTACCCTCCCTCCCCAATCTAAGATGGCATATATTCTGATTGCCCTGTTCCCCAGTCTGTCCTCCCTTCTGTCACCCCACTCCCCCCATCCCCTTTTCCCTTTCTTGTAAGGCAAGATAGATTTTTAAGGGCATGGATTCTCTTGCCTCTTTTTGTATCCTCAGCTCTTAGCACAGTGCCTGGCACATAAGCACTTAATAAGTGTTGATTGAACTACACTTAGAAGTGCCCTACTTGTCTGTGCTTCCTTCTCATCTGCACATTTTAAAAAAAGTTTCAGTGGCCCTCTTTTTTTAAAATCATGTTGCTAACTTAGCCCTTTTTCCTTGACACTCCTCCCTCCATGAACTAAGAAAAAGGGGAGGAAACTATTAGAAATAAGCATAGCCAAGCAAAATAAATCCAAGTAATGCCAGCGTCTAAAAGTGTTTGTCTCTGCAGCTTGTACTTATACCTTTTCTCTTAGGAGGTAGATAACATTTTTATCATATGTCTTCACAGGACATGGTTGGTTGCTGCTTTGATCAAAGTTCTTAAGTCTTTCAAAGTTGTTTTTAGTGCTGTTGTCTTTATATAAATTGTTCTCCTGGTTCTACTCACCTCACTTTTTTTAAAAGTTAATTATTTATTATTATTATTATTATTTTGTTTACAACACTAGGTTTCACAAATTTCTGAGTTATAACTTTTCTCCCTCCCCTTCACCTCCCAAGACAGCATGTAATCTGATATAGATAGGTTCTACATAATACCTTCACATTAAACTTATTTTCCCAATAATCAAGTTATAAAGAATTATAATCATTGAAATGAACCATGAGAAAGATGAAACAAAACTAAGAATCAAATCAAATACAGAGCAAGTAGTTTGCTTCAATCAGCATTCAGACTCTGTAAGTCTATCTCTGGATATGGATAGCCTTTTCCATCCTGAGTCTTTTTTTTTTTT
>JAQQSZ010020381.1:0-10155 GCA_028646595.1 Phalanger gymnotis
CAATGCCTAGTTATACCTGGAAGTTATATGGGACTCCATGCCTTCTTGGGGGGGGGGAGGGCAGAAAATCTGGAACCCAAATTGTGTAGAACTGTTTGTTGCAATCTAAAAATAAAAAAAAAATTAAAAAAAAAGAAATACACAGCAGTAAGGAAGACAGGAATTAATACAATTTTATTGGGTTCATGGACTCCAGAAGCATGGCTGACCTTATTTACCCTGCTTCTGGTTGTTGTCTCCTTATTCTCTTGGGCTTTTCAACTTGTTTACTAGACTCATTTCCTACAGGTTTGGTCCACTCTCCTTTAGACGCCTGACTGCTTGAGTTGGATGTCACCCCCTGTCCAAGACTATGCTGTGTCACCACTGGACTTGGCATAGACCAAGCTCCAGATGCTGGCTAAAGAATTGATGCCTCAAATGTGATCTCTCAAGGAAGGGACAGCTCAACATACAATTTCAGCAGGAAGTGGCTATAGAAGAAGAGACCTTTGCCCCTTACCCCAAGAGGATTTAAGATCCCATTCATTTGTGATCAAGCCTTACTCCAAGATATTATTTTATTTGTTTTTGTTTGTTTTTCTGTTTTTTCGGCAGGGCAATTGGGGTTACGTAACTTGCTCAAGGTTACACAGCTAGTATATGTGTCCAGTGTCTAAGGCCAGATTTGCACTCAGGTCCTCCTGACTCCAGGGCCAGTATTCTACTCACTGTGTCACCTAGCTGCCCCTTATTTGTTTATTTTATGTTCTCTCTGTTATATTGTTCTACTATTCTCTTGACACCAGTTACCCCTAAACTCCCATTGGCCTCTGTAATGGATGCAAATGTTCTTGGAGCTGAATTTTCTGTTAATGAAAATTGGAAGCGCTTTCCCATCCAATAATAGACCCATGTAACCTGTTTGAGTCACATGAGTTTGAGTCACAAGAGCCGGTGTGGGGAGGAGCTTGAGAAATGGGTGAGATTTGAATTCAGGTCATCTTGACTTTGGTTCCAGAACTCTATCTACTGTGCCACCTAACTGCCACATAAAGTATTATTTCAGTCAATAAATCAACAGCATTTCTTCATCCCCCACCATGTGCTGGACACTGAGGAAACAAAACCAAACTGAAACAGGCCCTTCTCTCAAGGAGCTTACATTTCTCCCATAAATGAAAGCTATTAGTGTAACTTTGAAGATCAGAAAGCAAGAAACACAGGCTTTAAGACATTTCTAATCACTATGGAATATTGAATATTTAAGTCTTTGAAGAAAATTCTGATGATTCCAATGCAATTTTTTGCTCATTCCCTAACTTAGGATACTACTACTCTTCCCCCTACCCCCACCCCCATCGTAAGTGATATTTTAATAATAGATTTTGGTGTTTACATGTGTTCTTTACTATAGTTTATCGACTCTTTCAATGGATCAAGAACGTTGCCTTTAATATGGAAATATGTTTTACATTACTTCACATGTATAAAGAGTATCACATTGTTTAACTTCTCAATGGATGAAGGAGGGGCTAAAGAGACTAAGGGAATTTGGAGCTAAAATTTTGAATAAAAGTGGTTTTTTTGTAAATGTTTTCTTTATCTGGAAGGCAACTTGGTATAATAGAACATGAGTTCTAGAGAATGTAGACCTCGGTTCACATACTGCCTCTGATGCTACTGGAACAGCAAGTCATTCAACTTCCCTGTGCTGCAATTAGTTACCTTATCTATAACATAAAAAAGTTCATTTAGATGACCTTTGAGATCCATCCCAGCTCTAGATCTATAATCTCAGTAAGTATCAGGATGCCATTGGAAAATATAAGGTGAAGAACAGAATGTGTTTAAGAATAGCAGCTCTATAGAGCTAGTAGAGCTGTGCCTACAGGATTGATGCATGAGAAATAGAAAGGATCTGCTGTAGCAACAATATGCTAGCAGCTGCTGAAGGGGTATAAGACCCACCAACATCCAGCACAAAGAAAGCTGCCAACACTGGTTCTTTGACCTGCTTTACTAAGGAAAGCAACTTTAAGGGGTTACCTATCTCAATTTAATTAAACATACATATATCAATCACTTAGTTCAGGAGGAAAAGCCAGCAACCTCAACTTCAGAGCAAATACAAACAAATTACAAACATACATTATAAACAGACCAAATACAAGCCAACACTTGGGTTAGCAAAGCTGGGGGGCAGTTACAGCTTGCCCAGAGTCTCAACACTCCTTCCATGACTGTGCCTCAAAAGTCAAACATAATGTTCCCCTCAATTACATCCTGTTCAGAACCCTGAGGGCTCTGACCTCACCAGGCTGAGTGTGTGAAAGTTTCCCATCTGTAGTGTCAGGTCACGTACAATTCAATGACTCTTGACTGTCTTAATGCTGAGAAATAGCTGAGACATATTCCAGGACAAAGACAGCAAAAAGGTTTCCCACCCATTCAAACAAAAGGGAGACTTGATAGTCTTAGCTTCCCAAAAGGGAAGAACAGGGAAAAGTCAGATTGCCTTAACATCTGCTTATTATTAAGGGGAAAATAGATGGACAGCATAGTCTTGTACAGCATTCTATTTAATTGGCACCTTCTTTAGAATGATAAAAGCCCCTTTGATGTTTGGTCATAAAATGAGTACCATGCCTCTGAGGAACAGTAAATGTTACTACATCAAAAGATTTACTTCAGAAAGAAGTTCTTAACTCACCTGAGCTATTTGGATCAAGGAAATAATCTTTCCTGAAAGAATCAAAACCTAATGGTGATAAACAGATTATAAATCTGGTGGATTCTCTTTATGCTTTGTTAGCCTAATACATTCTCTATTTTAGGATTCTCTTTGAAAGAGCTTTGGAAAAAAAGGTAGTAGTGAAAATCAATAATATCTTATTTTTTAACATGTTCAAATATTGTCTTGTTTAATTTAAAAAAAATTTAAAGGTACTATGAAAGGAGAAAGAAACATTTCAAACCGTGTAGGGAGGACTAAATTATTGAACTATTTTCTCAAAAAAAGTATAATTAATTTTATTAATTATTTTCCTGAGAATTCTAGTATACTCTGAAATTTAAGTGTTTACCTTATAAAGAACATCCTGTTTCTACTTTTTGCCTCGAGTCTGTAAATATATTGATCTACTTGATGGATGATTTCTTTTCTTCTTTTTTTCTCCTCCCACTCTTCTGTACTTTAATCTTAAAAGTCCCTAAGTAGTTGCCTTAATGTATGGCCATGGATTCATATATTACTTCTCAGAGAAGTAACCCCAGTAGATTTAAGACAGACAGAGGCAGATTTAGGGGATATGGAAGAAGCACTACCACCAAGAAGACTTTGGAAAATCAGTTGCTGATGTATTATATTTGATGAAAATCTTTCAAAATTTCTCCCATTCCTGGCCCACTCCTCTCCCCATTTATACTTTCCTCTTCTTTTTCTTGAAAAAGATCTTTTGTGAACAATGAAATTTAAAAGTTAATGATCTAGGGCTCATTTCTTTGCTATTTCCACTAATTGGACTGGCTTGGCCATGAAAAGTAACGACTAACATTTCTATAATCATTTAAGTTTTACAGTCAAAAAAATGACGTCCCAGTACTGGTCTTCTTCCCTTTTGACATAGCTTCTTTGAACTATCTAAAAAGTGAAAATAGAACTTTGGAAAAATTACTCCAGAAAAAGGAAATGATTCATCTTTTCTCAGTTTCATTGATTTACATTTATATCATATTCAGGAAAGAAAATACTCACCTGGAAGGAATTTGAATATATTGCAAAATTTCTTCCAGTTCAATGCTAATTTCAGTCTTTAAAGCAGTGTTTTCACTTTATCTCTAAATGAATGTGAATCATAGGACAAGCATAACAAAGAAATCTTGCTAGCTTAAAAGATCTGTTAGATCCAACTTGACCAATGGAAATTTTGATAATTGTTTATTCATATTTATTTACCATAAATCTATTAGGGAGTCACATGCGCACGCGCGCGCGCACACACACACACACACACACATAAATAATTTTCTATCCTTCACTTTCTGTGCATTTATACTCCTGCCACATAGTTCAAGCTCCAATTATCTCCTGCCTTGACTATTTCAATAACCTACTAAATTGTCTTCCTACCTCCAGCTTTGCTCTTCTGATGTTCCCCAAATACTTCTCTGATTGTACCACTCTCAAAATCCTTAATTCAATACCAAATAAAATTCCATTACTTTGTCTGGCATTTACTGACACTCCAACCTACTTGTCAGTCACAACTATCAATATTCTACTATGAATAGGTAACCTAAACTCCAAAAAAAGTACTTTTCACTAGCCTCACATATGTCTTATGTTTCCTTGCCTCATATTGATATCTCTAGTCAAAACACCCAACCCTTCATTTCTTCCTGTTAAAATTCAAATTATCTTTCAAAGCCTATTTTGGTTATGATACCTTCCACAAAATCAATTCTATAGAATTATAAGGGCCTACCTCCAATATATTCCTACAGAAATGTATGGCTGTCTGAGAGCAGTTAAGTGGCACAATGGAAGAGTGCTTGATCTGGGGTTAGGAAGACGTAAGTTCAAAATAGGTCTGCAGACACTTACTAGATGTGTGACCCTGGGCAAATTGCTTAACTTTGTTTGCCTCAGTTTCCTGATCTGGTGGAGAAGGAAATGGCAAACCATACTCCAGTACTTTTGCCAACAAAAATCCTAAGTGGGGTAATGAAAAGTTTGACAAAATGGAAAAAATGAACAATGCTGGTCTGAGATACCTAGTTAATGAAGGGGACAGAACACTTTTCTCACAACTAGGAAGACTGAGTTCAAACCCCAACTCAGACATGTACTAGATATGTGATTCTTGACAAGTTACTTAACAAAATGTCTCTGGTTTTGTTATTTTTTTACCCTGAGCCTTCTATGATGTCCCCTGAAGAAAAATGGCAGAGTCCAATACACTTCTCCCTGAGTGTGAAACTTTTACCTCTTACTGTACCCATTGAATCTCTAGCTTCAAGTGAGAATAGAAGTGACATCTTCCTCTGATCATTTTTCATCCATTTCCTATTCCTAGTTTTGAAAGCGGCTGAGGAGACTTCCATCTGCACAAGGACAAGACAACTTCCATACATTGCTGCTTGTCTGATCTCTAGCTTGTGAGGCAGAGTATGTCCAGTGAGAAGGGAAACAACCTTACATGTTATCTCGAGCCTTCTTTTGCACTGATTGTCCCTTGAGGGAAGAGGAAAAGAAAAGTTGGTGGAGAGCAGGACTTCCCTCTTCTGCAATGCAGGTTCAACTTCTATCTGCTACATCATTTCCTGCCTAATCTTCCCCTTTTAGAGGTGAGTAGTGAAATGAGGTCTTGCTTCTGATAAGCTGACCATGTACCTTCCATCTCATGCTGCAATTGTTTCCTGCCTAAACTCCATCCTCCTCTGGGGGAAATAAACATTGTCACATATGCTCATGCCCTATATTTTCCAGTAATTCTGAGTCTTTACAGACTGTCATCCAAACCCCATTCCGCATTCTCCACCTCATGATTACTTATTCAAACTCCCCTCAACCCTCTCATCTCAAAGCCCTAATCCTATTTCACCTATTCCTCCTACTACACCCTCTGGAATGTCTCTTCCATAGGCAACAAACTTTTCTCTTCATCCTAAATATTTTTTTCTCCCAATTCTTCCATCTTCTAACTATCCCTGAAATTAGGCTCCCTTCTGATGACATAACCTCTCTAGGCACCATTTCTAGTACTAGTCATGCCTTCACTCCTTCCCTTTGATTCACTGGTTGAGGTGAAGAAGTTGGAATACTCTTTGCTTGCCATTGCCACTGCCACTTTCTCTCTCTACCTTTATCACTCAGTAACCTGGCCTACTTTGAGAACCATGCTACTCGTCTTCACCAATCAAAATCCTTGTAGCTACTGTCTACAGAGAGCAACTAGATTATAGAGAGGATAGAGTGCCAGGCCTGGAATCAGGAAGATTCAACTCTTTGTTTTCAAGTCCGGCCTTAGAAATGGACTAGCTATGTGACTGTAGGAAAGCCACTTAACTGTTTGCCTCAGTTTCCTTATATGTAAAATGAGCTGGAGAAAGAAATGGCAAATCAATCCGGTATCTTTGCCAAAAAAACTCCAAATAGGATTATAAAGATTGACCAAATGCATTACCTCAATGCTCAATGATAATGAAATTCTTTTATCTAACAATAGTTTATTATCTTTCCGTGTCTCCCTCTGCCTTACCTTACCAAACTATATATTTTATTCACACTATACCCTCTAATCCTTTCACCTTTCAGATCTCTCTTTGTCCATCTACATTACATTTTCTCTTTTTTCCCCTATCTTGACTCCTTGGTGAACCAGTTCAACTCTACACTGTTCTCTCCTTTTGAGTCCATGGACCTAGTTTCATGTTGCAAATTATTTCCTGTAAAGCCTCATCCTAGGATCACTCTTACCATTTTTTCCTCTTTGTTCCTACATTCATGCTCATGAATGTGAGTAGATAAAATTACAAAAGCACTTTGACTGGCTACATTACAAATTCATGTTACACAACCTCAACTGGGCCCTTATTGTTGACAAGCAATCCTTCTACAGCAGCTTTTTCAACTCACTTTCCCAGGGCCAGCAGTGGCTGTTCTGAATTTTTCCATCCCTTCTCAAACCTCCAATGATTCTTTCTCTCCCTTTGCTCTCAGGAAGAACTTTTTGTCATATTTCATGGAAAAAATAAGGCCATTGACAATAAGCTTCCTCTTCTCCCCTGTTCCTCATCTTGTTATTCAAATGCCTTCTGCCACTATCTCATTCATCACTTTTTACAAGAAGAGAACTCACTCTTTCCAAAACTAACCCTTCTGTTTGTACAAGTAATCCCATTCCATCTCATCTCCTCCAACATATTGGCCTTTCTCTTATTCCACTCTATCAATTGTTTTCATTCTCTTACTTTTTACTGACTCATCGTTTATTGCCTACATCCTCATCCTCATCCTCAAAAAACCTTTATTTGATCCTTCTGTCTCCACTATCATCCAACATCTCTTCTAACCTTTGTGGCTAAACTCTTTGAAAAAGATAGTCTACGATAGGTGCCACCACCTTTTCTCCTCTCTTCTTAATCCCTTATAATCTGGCTTCTGACCTCATCCTTCCATCAAAATTGGTTTCTCCAAAGTTACCAGTGGTCTCTTAGTAGATAAATCCAATTGTATTTTTTAGTCTTCATTGTTCTTGACCTCTCTACAACCTTTGACACTGATGATCACCCTCTTCTCCTTGATATTCTCTACTCTCTAGGTTTTGGGGACACTGTTCTCTCCTAGTCCTCCTCTTACCTGTCAGACCAATCTCAGTCTCCTTTACTTTATCTTCATCTATATGATATGCACTTACCATGGGTGTTCCACAACATTTCGTCCTAAGATTTCTTCTATGCTTCTTCACTTGGGGTGTATGAGGTATTTGGGAGGTTACCTACCATGGATTAAATGACCATATTGATGCTAATGATTCTTAAATCTAACTGTCTTGTTCCAACTTCTCTCTTGACCTCTAATATTGAGTCTCCAAATCACTTTCAGACATCTTGAACTGAGAAATGGAGGAGATATATAGGACAGTAGCCTGAAGTAGGGTACAGTGAAGAGTTTAGAGAATTGGGAAGATCTGGATATGATTGAAGACAGTGTGAAAAAAAAATCAGTAGGAAAAGACAGAAGATTAGCAAGGGAAGGGATGATTCCAAAGTCAAAGGCAATCTGCTGGAGAACATGGGAGAAAATGGTAATACAATTTAAAGATCTTCTCATCCATTAATAGGCCCATGTGACCTGTCTGAGTTACATGGAAGTCTGAGTCACATGAGTATGTGGTGGGAGGAGCTTGTTGAACTGGTAGAGATGGAAGGGGTGGAGCAGGAAAGCTAGCACAGAGCTGAGAGGAAGTGAGACAAAACAGTCAGAACTGGAAGAGAGAGACACAGAGCAGCAGCTATTGTGAGTGAGAGCCAGGGAGTGATTTTGCTTGAGGGTGTTTGTGGGAAGGCCCTAAAAGAGGGAAGGTTTAGAAATGGTGGTGCCCCCTGCATTGATAACGTATATAGATTTCTTTGTTGCTATGATGGATTTAGCTTTTTGGTGTTGTGTTGTGTTGGGGTTGGGCTTTCTGGTGTTTTGAATAAATGTTTTGGTTCTGTCTTCCATGAAGAGAGTCTGTTATATTTTGCAGTTCAGAACTGTGCCAGCATATTCATAGCAACTGTAGCAGCTGTGGGTATCATATTGACACTACAGGCTATGGTGCTGTGCTCTATGAGCAAATCAGAATTGAAACAGCTCAAAGGAAACACAGGATGTGCAAGTTTGGAGTATCCATCCCAAATGTTCACATGGACTATTTGTGCCTGACCTGTGGTAGAGCATTCCGAGCTGGTATTGGCCTGATTAGGTACAGTCCGACACATTGAATCTTGATTAAAGCATAATGATGTAATTTTGGTTCTCTTCAAAACAAAGGACAACAACCAACCAACCAACCAACCAACAGGTTATAGAATCAAAGGCAAATACAGAAGATTTGTCCTTTGTCAAGGAAAAAAGGCCACCCTATTTTTATAGACCAGGGAAAGGGAGGAGAGAATAGTTGATAATATTAATCAGTATTGAGATGAAGAGAAAGGGAAAAGGGGAGCTCATGTAAAAGTATTTCTTTTTCTCAGACACTAGCTGTGTGACCCTGGGCAAGTCACTTGACCTTTCAGGCTCAGTTTTCTCATCTATAAAATGATAATAATAGGAGTATTTACTTCACAAGGATGTTTTGAGGATGAAATTTTATACATGTATTGAGTTTTGCCTACATACATAAAGAGCTATATATGTTGTTTATATTGAAATCTTTATTAATCTCAAATACATATGCATTAAGGGCACCCTCAATAAAAGTATTATTAGGAACTGGTAAGCCTTCACAAGGGATCACATGTCTAACATCATGAATGAAAATCTATAGAATATGGGATACATTACTGCGCTTGTTGTTTCTTGTTTATGTAAAAACGAAAAAAAAAACCATTTGATTTGATAGAGCAAAAAGCTGCCCTAAAGACTTCCAACAAGAAGTTTCTCATTCACATATAAACATCTTTTGAGATTTGATGAAAGATATACCCAACAGAAATAGCCTTGTTTGATGATCACCTGAATGTCAGTGTCAGACAAGACAAAACAAGGAGACATGCTTACCAACTTTACTTGCCACTATGATGGGGAAATTCCAGTGCAGAGACCAAGTTCAAAAGCAATTTGTTATGGATGATGGAATCCTCCAGATGCTCCAGTTTGAGAATAACATAGGACTTCCCCCCTTTAAACATAACTATTTATTTATCAATAAAACAAACTAACTAATGATGTCATCAATATTCATATACTAAACCAAGTGTAAGAATAATAAATACATTTGAATCCACACATAAACCCTTATCATACTCTGACCAGCCTACCCATTATTTGTCAGGGATAGGTAGTACATATATATTTTTAAAATAGCAAAAAACATATAAATGAGAAAGAACTGTGTATATTAATTCACAACTCTGAACTGCATGCTTTGATTCATTGATCCATTCAGAAACATTGGCACTGCATGAAGCTACTTCTCTGGTAACTTTTAAATTTGAGTAAATGTTCTTTTCTTTTTCTTTTGAGCAGATAACACATTTAGAAGCACTTTCAACTTAAAAGCTCCCTGTGGAAGGCTATAGGAAGTCCTGTATTCATTAAAGAGAGGAAACAGGACTGAGGTAGCAACTGGGACTTCAAAGGAGAAATTCCTAGGCTGAAATGCAAATCAAATTTTATAGAAGTCCCTAGTCAATTGAACAGATAGTATTACAAACCATTTGGGAGTTAAGGGATGTTGACAGACGTCCCTTTTCCAACATAGGCAGCTAGAGCATTAGGTTTCTTTGATTTATACGTAACTAAAGATGTTGATCTGGGAAGATGGCGGCCGGGAAGCAGTGACTGGTGTGAGCTCCCCACCAAGTCCCTCCAAAAACCTATAAAACAATGGCTCTGAACCAATTCTAGAGCTGCAGAACCCACAAAGTGGCAGAGCGAAGCAGGGCTCCACCGCAGGACAGCCT
>JAQQSZ010020382.1:0-10155 GCA_028646595.1 Phalanger gymnotis
CAAGGGCTATAAAAATGTTCATACCCATTGACCCAGCAATACCACTTCTAGGGCTGTAACCCAAGAAGATCACCCAAGTGAGAAAGGGACCCATATGTACAAAAATATTTATAACAGCTCTTTTTGTAGTAGCAAAGAATTGGAAATCAAGGGGATGTCCATCAATTGGGGAATGGCTGAACAAGTTGTGGTATATAAAGGTAATGGAGTACTATCGTGCAATAAGAAATGGGGATGATACAGACTTCGTAATAACATGGAAAAACCTACATGATATAATGCTGAGTGAGCAGAGCAGAACCAGGAGAACATTATACACAATCACAGATATATGGATTCTGTGATGACTAACCCCGATAGACTTTGTTCTTCTCAGCAATACAAGGTGCAAAGATAACTCTAAAGGACTCATGATGGAGAGAGCTATCTACATCCAGAGAAAGAACTATGGAGTCTGAATGCCAATTGAGGCACACTATTTGCTCTCCTTTTTTTTCTCCCTTTGTTTTTTTTTCCTCTTTTGTTCGTTTGGTTTTTTTTTTTTGGTTTTGTTTCTTCTTTCCCCTGATTCATTCCATTGGTTATAATTCTTCTTTACAACTTGACTATTGTGTAAATAAATGCAATGCAAAGTTATATGTAGAAAATATATCAGATTCCATGCTGTCTTGGGGAGGGCGGGAGGGAGAAAATCTGGAACTCAAAATTATGTGGAATCGAGCATTGTAAACTAAAAATAAAAAATCTTAATTATAAAAAATAAAAAAAAAGATAATTGAAAAAAATATTCAATTGGACGATCACCCACCAGAGAGTTCTTTATCTTTCCACTGGGAATTTTTGAGAAAGTTAATGAAATGTTTTTATGTCTTTGCAGACTAAGCCATGAGTGTTAAAGTGAATCAAAGTAGTTGTGATAATAAAGATTATTGCACTTTTAATAAAAGCAAATTGCTCAATAAAAAAAAAGAAAAAGAAAGTTAATGAAATGTCTTCTTGAAATCCATATGCTATATCTGTGACGTTGCCATGTCCTACACGTTAATTAACAGTTATTAATAATTACTTTGCTTTTGCATCACTTATTCATACAAGGTAACCAATACCTGCTCCTAATGTTTACACGTGTTTTTCTCAGCTCTTACAAAGCATCTGTTAATTCATTCTAAATATTTGCTTGGGACCAATACCAAGTTAAGAGCTCTATGGTTTGGGGAATCCAGCTATTTCTCCCTTTTGTTAAATCAGAAATTTTCTCAATCCTATATTTTGGGGCTCTTCCTCTTCTTTATGATTTTTTTTAAAGGTTAGTAACATCTGAAAATTCTTGGTTTTATTTTTAACTTGAAATGGAATTCATTGGATTTGGAGATTTGAAACTTCCCTTCTATTTGCAGGTACTTCAATCAATCAACCAACAAACATTTTTGAGCACCTACTGTTTACCAGGCACTGTGCTACACTCTGATTAATATAATTCCTTCTCTCAAGGAGCTCACATATCAGTAGAGGAGACCACATACAAACAAACACATTTATGTAAGTATATTAAAAACACATAGAAAACAGGATACAACATAATTGAGTGTTGGACGTTGAGGTGATGAGGTAGGCACCAGCAGCTGAGAGAGGCAGGAGGCCTTATGCAGAAGAATATACTTGGAGCATGCAACATGAATACAGGCTGTATGACAGAGCCAGTTGGAGTCAATCTCAAAGGAAGACAAGTTACTGAATGAAGGCAACAAAGGTAGAATTAGGAAGTGAAAATGAGAAGTAGATGTATTGCTTATACCTCTTCCTGGCCCTAGGTTTGGAGAATTAGAGGTGTGGCCAAGGATAATGTTTATTTTGTGGTATAGGAGAATCAGGTTTCTGCAAGCACAAGAATTTGGGAACAAAGTTTCCCCTATAAGCCCTGACAGGGTTCTCTTTTTTTTAAGCAAGGGTCTGGGTTCAGTTCAACATTTATTGTTAAAAAAAAAAGGCATAAGAAATCTGAAGACATTCATCCGTTTGGGAATTAGAATGTAGTTCAAATCTGGCAAAAGACATCATGCTGGTGGTCAGTGAGAAGCACTCATCCTGGGATCATGAGCGAAGGACAAGTGATCACTGTACTTTCTTTAGTCCCTCTAAGTAATGTTCTGTGTCTCTCTCTAGGCCACTGAACCTTTGGCCCTCTCATACTCCTTTCAATGATTCCACAAGGTGACCCCATTGTCTTCTACTCATAAGTGCTTAATTAACATGACTTAAAGATAATTTTACAACTTGGATCAAAACTTCTCTTGTTTTTACAATACCTGGGTCTTTTGTAACAGGTAGTTCCTCCTTTCTTTGATGCTGGGCAGGTTTTTGTGAAGCGAGAGGTAGAAAAGCATATGTTGTATTTAAAGACGGCTCCTGTGTGGAGACATTGCCTGTGGAGTAGAGAATTTGGGAAAATAAAAAACAAAACAAAGTATGTCACCTGGGTCCAGCCACAAAACATACAATCTGGTATTGATGATCATGACAGAAGGATATTCATCCAAACAAGAGCAGTCAGCTTGATTTTCCACTGTTTTTAACAATAGCAAGTCAATTCAGGGATACCTTCCTCCATTTCCTCATGTCTCCACCCACTCGTCCCAGAGTTTTATTCTGTTAAGCAAGGTCCTGAGGAGAGTATGGCATTTCCTGATAAATACTAAATTACACAACCTATCTGAAGAAATCCTTGGGTTTGAGAGTCAAAGAGAAATTCAACTCACTGTACCCTTGGAGGAATCACACAATCTTAGAGTTAGAGTGGACCTTGAAGTCATTTAGTCCAGTGAAGGCCTGAAAAAATACATCCTCTAAAGTAGAGCTGTCATTTGGGTAACCAGATTTTGAGGGAAGATCTGCAGGGAGGGGAAGTCAGTGCCCATTGTGATAGCCCTTCCCACCTTTAAATAGTTGTAATGGAAGCTTCCCCTTATGTCAAGTCTATTTCTTTCCAAACAACTAGTAGTGCGGTTTGGTTTTAATGCATACTATGTATAGCTCTTTGGCACATTTTTTTCTGCCCTTAGAATTCCATTTCCCTTAATGCATGTCCCAATCTGTCATCCTTCTGGGTATTATAGCTAAAACCTATGTAACCCCATTGAAGTCTAGGAAAATGGCACTCTTTACTTAAACATGTTTTTCACAGGGAGGTAAAGTTTAGCTTGGAAGAATGGCTGTCATTGTAATACAATGAAGCCCAGATTAGAGACCACAATATCTTTTAAACAAATGGAAAAGAAGAAGGTCAACATCTTCTGTAAGTCATCTTCTGTGATGAATGAAAAACCTGAGAGAGTTTCTGGGTAATTAATAATCAATTTGTTAATTAGTCTAGCTAATGATAAATAAATTGATAGTCAATGGTTTCTCTTGATAACCAGAGATCACGAATGGAGACACTGAACACTTTAAATACCTTTGTAAAAGAGAATGCTCCTGACAAGTGAAAATCAACCCTTATTGGTGGACGTTTAATGAGAAGGTGGGCTAGGAATCTTCAGCGCTTCCTGCTAAGAATGTGGCTTGATTGCAAGATTCGGTCACCTCAGAAACCTGGACAGGGGAATTTATCTCTACCCAGACCACTCTGGTTTTCTCACCCTAAATTCTAAAGGAGAGATACAAGGACAGTGTTCTTCTCCTTGAGACAAGAACTCGCACAGACTAGATTCTGTTTACAAGCCCCCCATCCTGGTTGGATGGAGTCTGGCCCAAGATTGATGAGTGTGTTCCCTGAGAGTTAGGGATATCTCATCAATCAGCCATGTCCTTCAGAGCTTGATTGACCTTTTACAGGGGCTGGAACCTAAATGAGGAAATAAAAGGAGAAAAGCTTGGACTCCAATTTAATAATTGGTTGGTAATATAATAGCAAAATAATAATTTCTCTCTCTTCAAATAAATCAGAGCCTAAATTGTTTTTGAAAGAACTAGAAACTTGGTAATAACTGATAGAAACCTGTACTATTGGGGGTTTAGTTCAATCTTAATCATGTTTACCATTTTCTAGTAGAGAAGGGAATGGCAAACTCTTCCATATCTTTGCCAAGAAAACCTCGTAGACGGCATTGGTGTCCCGTGATCCACAGGATCACGAAGAACCAACCACAACTGAATGACTGAACAGCAAGAAGTACAAGATTGCAGATGATGCACTTAGAGCCAGAAGGGAACTTGTAGATTATATAGCCTGACTCTTTTGCTTTATTGAGGAAATCGAAGCCCAGAGAGGTGTAATTACTGGCCAAAGGTCTAGCGGGTGATAAATGACTGATCTAGGATTGGAACCTGCATTCCCGTCTCTACCATGCTGCCTCCCATCAGCATCCATGATGAACAGTTAGAAGATGGGACTGTCATTTGTGAGGAAGAGCAAGGAGGCCATTGTCCCTGGATTGTAGGGTGTGAAGGAGGGGAATAAAGTGTAAGAAGGCTGGAAAGGTAGGAAAGGGTCAGGTTGTAAAAAGTTTTAAAAGCTAAAACGAAGCTTTTAGATTTGATAGTGAAGGTAATAGGGAGCCACTGGAGATGACTTCGAGTCCTTTGTCTGACATGTATTGGCTGTATGACCATTTGCCAAATCTTGTCCATTCTACCTCCATGATATTTCTCACATCCATCTTTTTCTCATATAGCCACTATCCTACTTTAGGTCTTCATATCTTCTCCCCTGGATAATTTAGTAGTCCCTTATTTGGTACCTGCCTCTAATCTTTCTCATCTCCATAGCATCCTCTATGTGGCTGCCAAATTGTTACAGCTAAAGAATAGTTCTGACTTCCCTAATCGAGAAGTTTCATTGGCTCCTTATGGCCTCTAGGATAAAATACAATTTATTTTGGTGTTTAAAGACGGTCACTGTCTTTATAAGTTCCAAACTTATTGTGTCCTCCTCCTCTTCCTTGTCCTCTTCCTCCTTCTCCTCCTTTTCCTCCTCCTGCTCCTGCTCCTGCTCAGCCTCCTCCTCCCTATTACTGTCAAACTAACCGTGTTGCATAACCCCATACTTTTGCACAGGCTGGTATGCACTCCCTACCCACCAACACCTTTTAGAATACCTAAATACTGCTTGAATGTCCTCTTCTCCTCGTTTTTTTGTGCCCTTCCTATAATTATTGTATACATATGCATATATATGTATATATACACATTTTATATATATATATTTATCTGTAAACATGTTGATTCCTACAAGTAGAACACAAAGTTATTGAGGGAAGGGACTATTTCTCTATCATCACTTAGCACAGTGTCTGGTGCATACTAGGCACTTAATAAATCCCTGCTAAATTGAAGTGAATTATAATTTTCCCTGGTTGAATACCTACAATGTAGTGGCATACAAATTACTTGAGACAACTAATAATTTTGACAGAGTTCAATTTTGTGACAGTGGTGGTCACTCTGTGTGTGTGTGTGTGTGTCTGTGTGTCTGTGTGCTTCTATTGGAATGAGGTTTTCTCAATACATATAACCTTCACCAGATGAAATGGACCTGAGGTGGTTTTCTCACCTTTACTTAGTTCTCTGTCAGTTGAGTGCTGGTTTTCATTCTATACTCAAGTATTTTTTTATTGTCTTTTTTTCATTATATTCTTAATTCTGTGGTTTTTAAGAATGAATATCACTTAAAGGAAAAGCATAAAAGCTGTAGTTCTGAAAGAACATACTTCAGTGACTGTTAATGATATTTCATTAGTTGTTGATGCAGTGGAGTCAAGAGATCACAAACAAAAAATAATATCCTTGCTGACAATCTATTGTGTCTGATTTGCAGAGTTCTTTAGAGCAAACTGGCATTTGGATGGACTGTTATATATTCCTTCATGGTGCTATGTAGAGGACTTGAAACTGGAAGAACCATGAAAAGACAAGCGAAACACACAAAAAAATTACTAACTGTTGCATTAAAGAAAAATGAGTAAGAGAGTACAAAAATGTGTACTGAATGTTTGAAAACATTGATTTTTATTGATGAAGTCACTTTTTTCATTCCAAGTTATATCCAAACAATTGTCAGAAATTCAGTTGAGTCTGGAATGAAAAAAGTGCACCTTCAGGAAATTGTAAAACATCTAAATGTAAAACAAAAAAAGTTTGGGGGGATTTTTTTTTTTACTTCTAGAAGGCCTGGAAGTCTTGTCTCCCTGGAAGGAATGTTGAACTCTGATAAATATATTGAAATGTTGGGAAGCAGAATCATTCTGGAATAACAGAATTTCCCAAGTAGAGACTGAATGCTGTAACATGACCTTGCATCATGCCAATTAAAGTTAAGAAATATATTCAGATATGGAGAAATTAGATATGATTCAACAACCTGGTAAAATGCTTGATTTTAAACTAATTGAAAACTTGGACAATAACCTTAGAACAATCAAAGCTAGGCTTGGGAAAATGTATTGTTCATGAAAAGAATTTTGCTTTATATCTAATGTGATAAAAATATGGTTTCATGATGAAGAATGCAATAATATGTGTCAAAACTTTGCAAATTCAATGCAAATTGTGTAACAATAATGGAGGATATTTATTAATTTTTTTCCTCTTTTACACTAGCATCCAATGACAATCCAACATCAAAGACAATCTCTCTACAGACAACTCCAGCACTGTCCTCTCTTATCTTTCCTAATTGGTTGTTCCTACTACGATTCCTAATTTCTTACTTATCTTTAATCTCTCTTTCTACTGGCTCTTTCCATGGCTACAAGTGCATCTGTGTCTGCGCATAACTTAAAGGATCCTCACTTAATTCTGCTCTCCTTACTGGCTGTCTTCGAATCTCTCTTTCTGCTCTTTGCAAAATTCCTTGAGAATGCCATTTATAATCCTGTCACTCCTCTAAACCCTCTGCAATTTGACTTGAAGCCCCATGCTTCACCTGAAACCATCCTCTCCAAAGGCACCAGTGATCTCTGAATTGCCACCTTTGATAGACTTTTATTAATCCTCATATTTTTTGACTGCTCTGAAGCATTCGACACTGAAGCAGTCTTCTGTTTCAGAATATTTTCTCCTCACTAGATTTTCATGACACTATTCTCTCATGGCTTTCTTTCTACCTGTATGATCATTCCTTCTCAGTCTCCTTTGCTTCTTCTTCATCCATGTTACACACCCATTCACTGTAGATGTCTCAAGGCTTTTCTTGGATGCTTCTGCCCTATATGCTATCTCATTTAGTGATCTCTTCTGTTCCAATGGTTTCAATTTTCATCTGTATTCAGATAATTCCCTGAGATATGTATGTATATATGTAACTCTCTCTAAATAAAGATATAATAAATAATCAATGAATTAAGAGTATACCTAAGAAAAATTAGAAAAGTGAGAAATAAAAATCACAACTAAACATCAAATTAGAAATTATGTAATTCAGAGATTAACAAACTGAAAACAAAAAATTCCATTGAATGACAAAACCATGAGCTTTCAAAAATATAATGAACAGAACAGTAATTACCTTGCCTGATTTTTTTTTAATTTAAAGAAGACCAAATTGTCAGTATTAAAAACAAAAGAGAATTTCCATCAAATGAAGAAAAGATAAAGAAAAACACAAGAAAATGTCTTTCTCAATTATGTTCCAACAAAGTTGATAACTTAGATAAAAATATATGAAATTTGAAAAAATATAAAATAAATCAACATTACAAGAATTAATAAAAAAAACTCAATGTCAGAAGAAAGGAATTGACTAAGCCACAAGTGAACTCCCAAGGACTAAAAACTGCAGGACCAGATGGATTTACAAGTGAATTTTTTCAAATATTCTAGAAATAATTCATTCCAATATTAAGTAAACTGTGTGAAAAACTGGAAAAGAAGGGATCCCCTCAAATGCCTTTATGATACAAATTTTGTCTTGATAACTAAAAGAAGGAGAAAGGAAAAATATAAGCAAAATCGTAGACTAATATTACTAATATATATTGACAAAAACATTCTAAATAAAATATGAGAAAACAGTCTACAACTACATATTGTTACTATTACACCATGGTAGATTCATGTTAAGAATGTATGTTTCAACATTAAAAATTATTAACATGATAGACATTGGTAACAAAAATAAAGAAAACTACATAAGGGAAGTAAAAGATGCTGGAATGTAGTTGACAATACTCATTTCTGGAGAGAGAGAGAGAGAGAGAGAGAGAGAGAGAGAGAGAGAGAGAGAGAGAGAGAGAGAGTAATAGGAATAAATAGTCCTTTCCTTAATATAATAAATAGTATCTATCTAAAACCCAAAGCCAGCATCATATGTAATGGAGAAAGACTAGAAACCATTCCACATAAGTTCAGGGGTAAAGCAAGGATGTCCATTATTACCACTATTATTTGATATACTGCTAGAAATGCTGGCTATAGCAATAGTATAAGAAAAAAGAAATTGCCATTTTGCATTGGCAAAGAGGAAAAAAACCTGTAACTATTTGCAGATGACATGATAACGTATTTAAAAAACACTAAAGATCAAAAGCCAGCTAGGTGGAACAGTGGATATAGTGCCAGGCCTGAAGTCAGAAAGACTGATCTTCCCGAGTTCAAATCTAGGCTCAAAAATTTATTAGCTATGTGACCCTGGGCAAGTCACTTAACCCTGTTTGCATCAGTTTCTTCATCTGTAAAATAAGCTGGACAAGGAAATGACAAACCACTTTAGCATCTTTGCTAAGAAAACCCCAAATGGGGTCACAAAGAGTCAGACTGGAACAATAACTTAGGGAAGAGAAAAAGTTAAATACAAAAGTAATACAAACAATACCATTAGCAAAGTTTTAGGATATAAAAGGAACCTAGCTAAATCATCAACATATTTATATGCTGCTAATAAAACCAAGAAAAAGAGATCAAAATAAGAATTCCATGCAAAATAAACACTAAATATATAAAATATTTGGGAGTCTATCTGTTGAAACACACAGAAGAATGATATGAATAAAATTAGAAAACACTATTTACATAAATAAAAATAGAATAAGGAATTGGAGAGATAGGCGGTGCCAATATAACAAAAATAATGATACTACCTAAATTAATTGACTAATTTAGTACTATACTATTCAGACTACCAAAGCATTACTCTATAGAACTAAAAAAAAAAATAGCAAAATTAATCTCGAGGAAGAAAAGTTCAAGGATCCCAGAGGAATAATAAAAAAAAATGTGGAAAGGAAATGGACCTCGCAATTCTAGATCTCAAGTCATCAAAACTATTTGGCATTGGTTAAAAAAACACAAAGTTCAGTAGTAGAACACATTAGGTATACAACATATAAAAGAAAACCAAACCTGATAGCTTAATGTTTGGTAACTCCAAAGACCCCAAATTTTGGAAGTAAAGATTCACATTTGCAAAAGAAAAATTTCTGGAAAAACTAGAAAGAAGTCTGGTTAAAATTCGAGGTTAGACTAAGATTTCATACTAAAAACAAATTGAGTTCCAAATATATTTGTGGCTTAGGCCTCAAAAGATACAACCTAAACAAACTAGAAAACAAGGAAGTAAACATCTTTTTGAATTATGAATAGGGGAAGAGTTTATAATTAAACAAGAAATTTTTATTACATAAAATTAAAAAGTTTTTGTACAAACAATACCAATGCAGTTACCTAAAATTAGAAGAGAAGCAGTGGTGGGAAAATCTTTCCAAAATGTTTCTCTAATAATTATCTGATGTCTATAAAAAACTGATTCAAATACTTAAGAAACAGAAAGAGCCATTTTTCTTTTTTTCTTATTTTTTTATTTAATATATTTAGTTTTCAGAGCTGATTTTCACAGGAGTTTGAATTACAAATTTTCTTCCCATTTCTACTCTCTCCCCCCAGTCCAAGATGGTATATATTCTGGTTACCCAGTCAGCCCTCCCTTCTGTCACCCCACTCCCCTCCCATCCCCTTTTCCTTTTCTTTCTTGTAGGGCAAGATAAATTTCTATGCCCCATTGCCTGTGTATCTTATTTTCTAGTTGCATGCAAAAACTTTTTTGTTTTTGTTTTTGAACATCTATTTTTTAAAACTTTGAGTTCCAAATTCTCTCCCCTCTTCCCTTCTCACCCACCCTCCCTAAGAAGTCAAGCAATTCAACATGGGCCGCATGTGTATCATTAT
>JAQQSZ010020383.1:0-10154 GCA_028646595.1 Phalanger gymnotis
ATGAATGTTAAAAATTGTTTTTACATTTAACTGGGGGAAAATAAAATACTAAATAAAAATAAATCAATTAATTTTTTAAAAAAAGGAAAGAATCTTCTCCAAACATTATGAGAAAGGAGCGTACTGTCAGACCATGCCGTGAATTCATCTAGGGTTTTTTTTCCATGAGAGAAAAAGGGGGGGGGGGAGTGAGAGAAAGAGTGTGTGTGTGAGAGAGAGAGAGAGAGAGAGAGAGAGAGAGAGAATAGATCTTTTATTTAAAAAAACTGTTTTTTATCATTAGCATAACAAATGGTAGATATTTACCATACAACCACACACAAACCAGTGTCAGCATAGCCAATTTTCTGCAAAGAAACTTCCTACAGAGGACAAGACAAAGTGAAACATTCATGTTTTCTTGCACTATTATCCCGTTCTAGAGAAGGAAATGGCAAACCACTCCAGTATCTTTGCCAAGAAAAGCCCAAATGGGGTCACAAAGAGTTGTACATGACTGAAAATGACTGAACAGCAACAAAAAATTTACCCTTTAGAAACCTGGCCTAGATGCTACCCTCAGAGTGAAAACCCACAGCCAATCAGTAAGACTGACACCGAAAGTCAGGAAACATTAGTCTGGCTCTGCCTTGACTAACAAACGGTTGTGGTGAAAAGAGCACAGGACTTGGGAGTCAGAGTAATGGGTTTCAAATTCCAAGTGTACAATTCAATACTTCTG
The DNA here is from genome assembly GCA_028646595.1 of Phalanger gymnotis. Taxonomy (NCBI): domain Eukaryota; kingdom Metazoa; phylum Chordata; class Mammalia; order Diprotodontia; family Phalangeridae; genus Phalanger; species Phalanger gymnotis. The sequence goes on from JAQQSZ010020383.1 coordinate 722, forward strand.
TGATCTTGAGTTACTCTCTCCCTAGATTTTAGTTTATCTATCTGTAAAATTAAAGAGAACTAGCAGGTTGCTTCTAGCTCTAATATTTTACAAGACTATAAAATACAGACCTATTTACATATTCTTAACATTTAACTATTAGATGTCCCTCAAGGATCTGTTCTGGATTCTCTTCTCTTTCTTCTTTACTGTCCTGTTTGGTGATCTCATCAGCTCCCATGGACTCAGTTATCATCTCTATGAAGATGATTCCCATAGTTTATATATCTAGCTCTAATCGCTCTCTTGAGCTCCTGTTTTGAATTACCAACATTTTAGACATGGACGAGATGTCCTGCAGGTATCCCAAACTCAGTAAGTCCAAAATAGAACTACTCATCTTTCTTCCCAAATTTCCGATCTAACATCGTTCTGGTGAACCAGGTTCAAAACCTTAAAAAAAAACCTGTCATGTTGAATTCTTCTCTTTCACTCACCTCACACAGCCAATCAGTCGCAAAATCTTGTAATCTCCTTTCCTACATCTCTCACAGATGCCCCCTTCTCTCCACTCACAAAATCCTACTGGGTTTACCTAGACTAGGGGTGGGGAACTTGCAAAGGATTTGTTCTGTGAAGTTTGGGCCACACTTGAGGACCTGAGGCCACAGGTTGCCCAACCATGACGTAGACTATTCTAAGAGCCTTCTAACCTGGACTCTTTGCCTCAAGTCTCTCTCTAGCTAGTCAGATTTATCCCCCACGGAGCTGCCAAAGTGATTTTCCCCAGTGCCACCCCCTCTACCTTCCATCTATTTATCTTTTATGTAATGTTCCATGTATGTGTTGTTTCCCCTGTTAGAATGCTCCTTGAAGGCAGGAACTGTTACAGAGCTTAAAAGAATGCTAGCACAAAGACAGTACTTTTGTGAATGCTTGTTGATTGATGAGGGATCATTACCGGTTCACTCCTTCAGATCACAGCCCAAACCAGGATGATGTTAATTTCAGTTCTACTGTCTGGCTGCTAGTTTTTACAATCATTTTGGTCTAATCTAACACGAATCCCAACAACAGAATCACACAGTAGCAGCAGAAAGAAAAAGGATTTCAAAGTTTGTGAAGTCCTTTACATACCTTACTTCATTTGAATGCTGTAGTAACCCTCTAAGGTGGATACTACTAGTGTTCTTATCTCTATTTTACTGATGTTCAGATAAATTAAGCCACTTGACAACATTCACATAGACAGTAAATTTCAAGACACAGAATTTGAATCCTAGTCTTTCTGATTCCAAGTCCAACATTCTTTACTATGCTATGCTAGACCTGCGGAGGATTCTTAAAGATTATGGAGCGAGCATTTAATATATAAGGAAACAAGCCCAGAAAAGGGAAACGGCTTCCACTAGATTACAAATAGCCTAGACAGACAGCGGCAGAGTTAGATGCAAGCCCATGTCATCTCACTGACTTCTGGCCCTGCTGATTCAAGGGTCTTTCCACTATCAGATCTGTGTCTCAACACAGATCATAAATCTCAGGAAAAGAAGAACATTTTTGTTCGTGTTATGAATCTATTAAATAAAATGCATATTTTGACTAAATTACTAGGTGTTCAGAATCAGAGCCTCTCAAAGCTGGAAGGGACTTCTGAAACTATGTAATCCAACCCATACATATTCAACCAATTATCATCTAAGTCCTTCCTTTTGAAGACCTCCAAATGAGAGGGAATACACTCTTTCCAAAGGCAGTCCGTTCCACTTTGAAATAGCTCCATTAGGAAGTTTATTTCCTTATTTCAAGTCTACATTTGTCTCTTTGCAACTTTCACCCATGAAAGTACACTGCAAAGCTTAAATGATCATATAAACATGAATTAATGAGTTTCTGCACATATCAAAATACATTTAATATAAATTAGTTTCTGAAAACACAAATAATCTAAACAATCAATCCATGATCCTGACAATCTAGATCAAAACCCATTCAGATCTTCTTAACTATGACATTTCTTGTTCATATACTACACCATAAGCCCTGACAAAAGATCTTCCTAATATACTGGGGGGGAAGGGAAGGGGAGGATTTTTAGGTCTGGAGATTTTAAAACCTGCTACTGCAGCATTCAGGCCGTCGACTTGTGATCCTTCATTCTCATTACATGACTGGCCCTCTACCTTTTCCAATCAGACACTATTATGTCATTTTTCACAGGTAGATGTTTTTGCTGCAGCCTATGTTACCCACGATATAGCTCTCTACTGCCCTTTGAGTCACTCAAAATTCTGATACTTCAGAGATTGCAGTCTTTCATGAATCATAGACACAATACTATATACTTGTAAGCATCATAACATGGTATATCATGTCGGTAAATTACTGGCATTAAAAATATGGGTTGTTTTGTTTTGTTTTTTAGGAGCAGCTTGGAATCACTGAAAGAGTTGCACATATTCCCAAAAGCAATCCAGCTTGTTCTCTTGTAACTAATTCAAATAAGGTCCAGCTCATCACTGAGCTGCAAAGCCTACACAAAATATATACATACACAGAGAGATATATGCATATACATACCGACTCAAGCAAGAGGTTGCCCATTCAACTACATATCACAAGTTACACAAAAGGCATTTTGTATTTGCTTTTTCTTATGGGGACTGTTAGGCAAATTTCAGTAGACCTCACTTAGGAAACTGCAAAATTCTTATCTTTAAGGAAATCAGTATTAAATCATCTACAAATAGAAATGTTTGGAAAGTCTTACTATGTACAGAGAATTCTTCCATTTGGGGCTCAGGATTATAAATTATATATATTTAGGCTAGAAGATACTCTGGCCATCTGGTTCAACCACCTCATTTTACAAATAAGGAAACTGAGGCCAAGAGATTAAGTAACTTGCCATGGGTCACAGAGATAAAGTGGCAGAGCCAGAATTCATAATTCAGGTCTCTTGATTCCTAGATTCACCTCTCTTTCCACTGCACCAGGCTTCAGCAAACATCTTAGACAAAGTAAACGTGACCTTGTTTTATGTCTCACTTGATATCAATAATCACAGGGTCATTGAACGACTTCTTGTGTGTGTCTATCAAGTAGTCCAAGATATAATTCTAACACATTGCATGGCATTAATCATGAAAGAAATGCAAACTAAAAGAACTTTATAGCAAAATTGGCCAAGTAGACTTGGGCAGAACTCAGGAAAACAGGCATATATATTAGTCCACCTCCGTGAAATGATACAACTATTATGGAAAGCAATATAGAATTCTGCAATAAAAATCACAAAATTTTTCAAACCCTCTGACCCAGTGATCCAATTGGGTTTATCATTATACCACCAATCAGACTGACAGGAAGATCTTTCTGTACAAAAAAAAAAATCTCTAGAGCAGCATATTAGCAAAAAGTTGGAAACAAATTCTGTGTCCAACAAATGGGGCAATGGCTGAATAAACTGTGGTACATGAATGTAATAGAATGCCACAGGGAACAGAGAGGCATATCAAGAATATGCAGAGTAAAGAAAATAGAACCAAGAGAATAATGCACATCTAGGGAATGATGACATTTAACAGCAGCAAATTCTAATACGGTGGATTATATTGATAGAACCTTGTTAAAAAAAAAAACTTAAAGCACACAGTTTTCATTCGATTTAAATACAGTCATAGGAATTATCAGCCACAGCACTATACCATTTTGCTTAACTATTTGAGAGAAATATAATGGTGATTTGGGGCAGCTAGATGGTGCAGTGGATAAAGTGCCAAGATTAGAGTCAGGAAGAGCCATCTTCCTGAGTTCAAATTTGGTCTCTGACAATTACTTTGAGCAAGTCACTTAACCTTGTCTGCCTTAGTTCCTCATCTATAAAATGAGTTTGAGAAGGAAATGGCAAACCACTCCAGTATCTGTGCTAAGAAAGAATCAAATATTTTTGGAATCAAACAATCTATACAATGGGTTCTATTTTATACAACTTTCAATCATGTAATTCTGAAGAAGTACACTGCTATTGAAAATCACTGCAAAAACCACCCACTGCATTCTCACATTTTAATCAAATATACCCTCAACACAAATGTTGATCATTCATAAAGATTTTATAAAAACGAAAAAGGAGGAATACATCAGTAGTTACTAATGTCCTTCCTTTTAATCATCTTTTTTTTTTTTAATACTATCCACTCTTACAGATAGATATCTTGAAAATAAATTCGATACTTTCAAGACACTATTGCCTCCAAAACAGATTATGAAAATAATTTCTAGAAATGCTTACATATCTGTTCTTTATCTTATTTTCAAGGTTTATTATTTAAGAGGTGTTTTTTTTTAATTCTGAGTTCCAAATTCTCTCCCTCCCTCCTGTCACCCCTCCCCAATCCACTGAAAAGGGAAGCAATATATCAATTATACATGTGAAATTACGCAAAACGTATCTGACAGATCTTTTACACTTTTTTGTCTACTTGCAGTCCTCCTGAGCTCATCCATGAATGCCTTTAGAATTATCTGGCTTAGCTTTTGGCTAATTTTTTTTTGTAATGCTACTGCTCTTTATTGTTTCATGAGGCAAGTTTTGCAACAGAGATTATATTTTGAACTAGTATGAAGCTTAGTTATCAACTCTATGACAAGGAAATCTAGTGTCTGCTAGCTAAAACTAATCTGGAGTTCTTTAAGCTTCTTCGCTGTGGAGACTACCTTATCAGTTAAACTTCCACTGACAACCATGATAGTCTTTATCAAGATCTTTTCTTTCTTAATTTGCATGTTCAGTACCAATAGGTCTGTAATAGTTGCACACAGTATATCTTTTTCTCATTATTAAATTTTCTTCCAATTTTGTGTTGATTTTAACCTATGCACTTGTAAATTAATGGTCTAACTCTTGGGCTACCAACAAGGGATTCTTAGTTATTTCTTAGGATTTCCTGGTCATTCTTGTCTTTTAAGATATGGTCAGTTTAATTTTTTTAAATATATTTTCATAATATATCTCCTTTTCTGCATTAGATATTGGCATAAGATATAATTGTCTTCAAGCTCTTTTTGTACTTGTTTATGATCATCATGATTACTGAAAGACAAAGTGGCAGAAAAAGTGGCATGAAATGGTGTTCTGTTGCCTTTATGTACACAACAAAACCAACTTCATTTGCTTTGTTTGCCTCCCTAACAAAGATCTACAAGAGCCATCCTCCTCTATTTATTTACATCTTTCTTTTCTCTTCTGGTTTCTTTGACATGGTACAGATCCGGCTCACTGGTTGTGGGACCAAGATCTCGCATTTACAGCAGAGCCTCAGAACAATGTGCTCAGCATGCTTTGCCTCCTTTCTGACCACTGTTATCAATAATGGAGAAACAGAAAAGGCCACATATGAACAAGGACCACTTTTAATCCTTTCTTTTTTTTTTTCCATGTGTTGCCAAGGCCAAAGAATTCACTCTACTAGAAATAAACCTATCAGATCTTAAGCTCCATTTATATAGCCTTCAAGACCCCAGGGCCACTTCCATGCCCTAAAGAAGCTAAAGAGGAGATCTTTTGTGGGGGAAAATGTAGAACATTTCCTAAACTCTACCACAAGTTACATGTCTTAATATGCTGGGTAATAAAATTCAGGTTTCTTCAATGTAGGAGAATTATACTACCACTCAGCCTTTCCTGAAAGGCTGGCAGCCCTGAACACTCCAATGTTTTCTATAGCATGTTTTGAATGTATTTATGCTCCTATTAGTGAGAAGCACAAAAAATTCTACATGCAGGAAGAATTAAAATAAAACATTAGGTACCACATATACAATGAAGGAATTAAATAAGGTGTTTAGCTCCCTTCTAAATACAACTAATAACATGATCTTCAAACAGCACAGAAGATTAAAATGAATGATTCAATGTAATAATGGATAATAAGAGCTAAGCAGCACATCGCTATTTTGTACCAAAATCAAATGAGGTCAATTACACTTTATTTTTTAGCACAAATTATGCCTACAAAAGATATATATTCTACGACCTTAACACTTCGATAAATAGTTGCCAGATTGGCTTATGAAGGGATAAAAAAGGAAATCTGCATAACACTATAAAAGAATTTGAATTTTTAAAAAGTACATATTATTTATATATGTTTTATAAATACATATGTTTGTTAAAGTTTGCTTGTTCATTTTAAAAATGTGTTTTACTTTCAATTTAAATAAAGGCTGAAAAAGTTTCAAATGAAAAGTTTCAAATATATTAATAAGAAAGGTCATTTGGATTCTGTTCTTGTTTCCTTGAATGGAATTAATAATAGCTCTAAAACACTGAAAGCTCAAGAAATACATAGTGCTTTGCCCTTAGTCTTCTATTCTTAATAAACTGAAGAAATTAAAATCAAAAAAAATCACTTTAGACAAACAAAAAATGTCACAAAAGGCAGAACTCAAATGCAAATTGTAAATTAAAATCACCCGGCTAACCATTAAAAATAAAGTCATCCTGTATATCAAAATATTTATAGCAGCACTTTTCGTATTATCAAAGAAATGGGAAAAAAAGTAGACATTCATCTGCTGGGAAACGGCTAAATAAACTGCGGCACATGAATGCAATGGAACATTGCTGTGCTGTGAGAAATTATGTGTGGGATGAACACAAAGAAGCATGGAAAGATCTACATGAACTGATGCAGAGTGACATAAATAGAATTGAGAAAACAATATACATGATGACTACAACAATATAAAGAGAAAGAACCACACGCAAAATGATCAGAAGTGAATGTAACAAAATTATAAAAGTCCAAGCACAACACGAATGAAGAGAAATGAGAGAACACTCCCAATCCACACCTTCATTGGAGGTGGGAGGTCCACAGCTATTGCACATTGCACATGTCTTCGGAGTTTTCCAATGTATCACTCAGCTGTGCTGAAAAACACTATTTGTTATATAGGATGGCTCTCTGGGAGGGTGAGTAATACTGAGGATAATTATGATGATGCAAAAAACAGAAGACATCAATAAAATTTTTATTTAAAAAAAGTTATCTAACTAGAAAATACAACTCAAACACATTACTTTTTAATAACACTTCATATTAAGATGATTGACCCAGCGTAACTCTGGAAAATAAGGGCCAAGACACATATCATTATTTTGCACCAAAATCAAACAGAACCAATTGCACTCTGGAGAACAATTTATGCCTGTGATTTACATTCATACACATACAATTAAAATCCAATGCTAGAGTCAAGTCAAAGATGGGCCCATTAAGTTTCCCACCTCCACCTCAAATCTTGAGGGAATGCTTTTCCACACCTAGAATTTTAAAGAGAAATAATCTAGTCCAAAAAACTTAATTCTCCAGTGTTACAAATGAGAAAAGTAGAGGTTCGGAGGAAAGAAGAGATCTGTCCAAGAGGACACAACTATTTAAGTGACAGAGACTAAGCCCCAGGTCTGTCTATTTTTTCTCTTCACTAATGATGAATTCAAATATTTATCAATATTAATTTTAAAATCCTTTGGGTATCATTCTTCAGATATTATGAATTTCAAAAAGAAGTTTTATGACAAATGCTATTTGTACTATTTGGCTTATAACAGAGCTCTTCAATCATAAAACATTTTTTCTTAACACAGGCTGTTTTTATTTGTTTCATGAAATTCTTAATTCACTTTCTTTTTTTAAAAAAAATAAAAAACTGTCATTCAGAGCCTCTGGGAGCAGATTAAATGTCCAGAGATCAAGAGCAAACAACTGAGTGCTCAAGCTGCAAAATGACTGAGAACCACTGGCTAATGTAGGGTAATGCCACACGGACTCTACCATAGAACAAAATCAGCCAGTCTTTGATGAAAGGAGATTTTGAGGTCTTTAAAGAATGATTCCTCTGGCTCACAGAAACAAGATAAATCTACTGATCTGATTAGTCAAATTTAAGCAAAACATTATGCAACATTTCATCATTAACTATACAATTAAGATTTGCCAAGATTTCTAATATTAGCCTGACATAACTGTGTTAGTCTATATTGTAGGATGGCAAAACTACTAAAACTCAGTAAAATGTCCTATCCAGTGCCAGTTGGTGGGTCTGACTCCCCACACTAAGCTCTAATACCAAAGCTCAGGCCGACAAGTTTCATATGGAGACCTCAGTATTTCATTAAGCTACCATCAGGTCTCTCAAAGGACTCCCATTAGTAATTAGTTTGGCTATTAGGTGTCCCTTATAAACAATGACATTTAAAGCTATTTTTCTAGCTCAAAAAAATAAAATAAAAATACATAAACAGGATCAAGTTAGTTTTAAAAAAGACTACATAATATTTCTAAGAAAGCAAAATACACAGAATGACATTCTTCACGTAGGTTGGATTCATTCTAAATAGTAGATCCAGTTCAGATGTCTAATAAATGTTAAATAACACCTAAATAGGCAATCGTAGCCTCTGGCAAATTATCTTTGCAAAAACAAAACAACTTTAAAAAATGTCAAGCAACATACTAACTGGTGATGTGTCTAGTGAAGCCCCTATTTGTAAGACCAACACTCAAACTGCCTTTCAGTTAAGAGCTACATGAATGGCTCTGAACCAATTCTAGAATTGCAGAACCCACAAAGTGGCGGAGGGAAGCAGGGCTCTAGCCCAGGACAGCCTGGATAGTCTCTGAGTAAGGTCTATCCTGCACCGAGCTGGGAGCTGAGGGGAGCAGAGCCGAGCAGAGCCCAGCGTGGGCGGCGCCGATCAACTAGACCAGGAGCCGGGTGGAGCGTGCCCTAGTGCCCTGAATCAGTAAGCTGTGGCAGTTACCAGACCTCTCAACCCACAAACACCAAAGACAACAGAGAAGGTTAGTGGAAAAAACTGCTGGGGACAGGGAGTTTGCAGTTCAGCCACTGCCCCAGGGGCAGCAGAGGTGGGGCAGCTACAGAACTACAGCTGCAGTTGCTTCTGGCCCCAGGCCCACCTGGTGGGAGAAATTAAGTGGTGGATGAGAGGAGGAGTGAAGAGCCTGCTGAAAATCTAAAGTTGGGGGTTCTTGGGGAAGGAGGAGTGCTGCTGTGACAGAGCTAGTGCATCCCGCAAGCGTGGAACACAGAACTCTTTAGTCTACAAGCAGTCATACCCTGATGAAAAACTCAAGGGTCAAGTAAGTTGGCTGGGAACATGGCCAGGCAGCAAAAACACACCCAGATTCAGTCTCAGACTCTGGAATCCTTCTTTGGTGACAAAGAAGACCAAAACATACAGTCAGAAGAAGTCAACAAAGTCATAGAGCCTACAACAAAAACCTCCAAGAAAAACACGAACTGGTCTCAGGCCATGGAAGAGCTCAAAAAGGATGTGGAAAAACAAGTTAGAGAAGTAGAGGAAAAATTGGGAAGAGAAAAGAGAAGGATGTGAGAAAACCATGAAAAACAAGCCAATGACTTG
>JAQQSZ010020384.1:0-10154 GCA_028646595.1 Phalanger gymnotis
TTTTTTTTTGCTTTTTTATTGTGATGGGGAAAGTAGAAGGAGAAGAGAGAGAATTTGGAACTGAAAATAAAATAAAATTTAAATAATATATTCATTTTTGCATGTTTAAAGTGAATTTACCTAATCCCTTTCTGTGCCAATTATATAAAGAAATCCCTCAGTCTGGGAGTCTCCCTGGTTTTGTGACTATTTTGCTCTGCCATTTAAATATACACATAGCCACAACGATTTAGAAGTTGTAGCTCACTAGTAATATTAATTGTATTAAATAAATTTGTATTAAAATTGTATTAAATAAACTTACCATTGAAAATAATGCCTCACTCCACTATTCTTCATCCTGCTTACCTTGGGAGAGGCTTCACGAAATCACTGGCCTACCTGTTGGCCTTGATTTATGGAGGCTGAGCCCCTTTTAACCTGGTTATTATATTCAGTCCAGATACCACCCAAGTGCCTCCAGCTGATGAGTCCCTGGGGAGTCTCTTCCTCTCTCCTGGACTACTTCTGGCAGGTGTATTCTTTAACAATTCTCAAGGTGCTCTGAGTGGAGAGATTTCTTCAGCTCCCTGAAGAGTCACTTCTGTGAAGACAGCCAAGGAGTGTCTTTACATTGGCAACAAAAGGGTGAGATGTAAGCTCCAGGACTTACACACAATAGAAAAAGAAAAAAAGGTAATCATATTAGCATCATGCCTTATGCCAATTAGTACCAAATGGGGGATACTTAGTGAAGCATTAAGGGATCCATTTTATGTACCTTTGCAATCTCTCAAGCACCGAGGTCAGGACTTAATAAGAAGTTATTTTTTTTTGGAGGGGGGAAGGCAGGGCAATTGGGGTTAAGTGACTTACCCAAGGTCACATAGCTAGTAAGTGTGTCAAGTGTCTGAGGCTGGATTTGAACTCAGGTCCTCCTGATTCCAGGACCGGTGTTCTACTCACTGCGCCACCTAGCTGCCCCAAAAGAATTTATTTTTAAAAAGAAACAAAAAAATTTAGCTCATTAAATTATTTCCTTTGCACTACATGTATTGACCAATGATTGAAATTAATATTTTATGTAATATCCATTATCTCATTTGAATGTCATAAAAACCCTAGAAGTTAAGTACCATAGGTATTATCCTCACTTTACTAGAAGGGTCACTGAAGGTCAGACACGTTAAGTGACTTGTTCATATTCACATGGAAAACAAATATCAGAGGAAGAACTTGAATTCAAGTCTTTCTGACTCCATTTTCAGCAAACTAATCTCTCTCTGCTACTTGTCTTTCCCATTTTTTAAAATAAATCTGTGATTGCAGCCATGTAGGGAATTCCAAATGAGATGACAATCTTACTCTTAGAACAATACAATGTCTTGGTCCTTGACAATGATGTATTACTTGGCCAGAGCCATATATTCAGTAGGTATCATAGGCAGCTCTTGAACTCAGGTCTTCCTGACTCTGAGATGGCATTCTATTCATCACACAAAGCTGCCTCCCAAGTAAAGTCAAATCCTTGTGTTCCTAATTTGTAAAATAGGAGAACTAGTCATGCCTAACATCCATGGGAAAAATGGAAAAATTGCATCAGTCATCAAACGTCATCAAACGTCAGCAAAATTAAATGCTTCTGAATCAAATAAAGTAATATGGGCATCCCAAAAGTCTAAGTGTATTTTTAAGTCTTAATAGCTTAAGGAAGCTTTAAGATTTGGACACATTTTATGCTTAAGCATTAATAGCTTTAAGACTTTTGGTACCCTATATATTCAAAGTATTCTGCAAATCTTACTACGCAATGTAAATGTTAGCTACTCATTATAGTTGTAAGTTAATCAATCATTTCGGAGAGGCATTAGCACTTCAGGTGTGTCGTTTCTACTTGATGTTATACCACTACATTACACTAATTCCAGTATTCTACTTCAATTCTTAAAGTTTCTATTAAAGAGCATCAGAATAAAGATAATATGTTAATATCATTAATGAAGAAAAACTGATGAAAAAATTAGAATTTCAATCACTCAAAGTTTACTTTTACCACATATCCAACCTAATTAGGTTTAGATATCTTCAAATATTGTCTTTGATGAAGCAGTGTTTATTTTTATTTTCAATATTTATTGGAGGAGAATAACTATTTCACATTTTAAACTCATTATAGAGTTAAAACAAACTTCATTAAATCTTCTAGGAATACAGAAAACTTAAGGAGAATGGAACTATCAGTAAAGCTGAGCTACGAGTTTTGCCTTGAAAAACTGCATTTTAGAATGGAGAAGGTATCTTGCAATTTTATCCAGAGATGTGGGGAGGCTCAAATAAGAAAATAAATGTAAAGCACTTTGTAAACCTTCAAGGGCTATATGAATGTTTGTTGTTATAATGTAGCCTACAGTCACCAGTCTGTTGCACTCCTGCTTCCTGCAAGCAATGTGTTTAGAGCAATATATGGTTGTCGTGGTAAGCTTTAACAACCAGGCTTTGAAGGAGGAGTTGGGAGTGATGTATGTATATACACTTTTTAAGTTTAATCTGCGTTACTAACACTTTCTTAAGTTTAGACAATCATAAAAAAATCAAGTTCTGATTTGTAGGTTACTGATTTCTATGTTGTAAATGCTCACACTAAAAATTTAACAGTCGGCTGAGCAAGCTAGGCAAAGACAGTGAAAGAATCTTAAGTTAAATGAAATTAACATAATTTTAGAGGTGAGGGGAAGGTAGAAATAGAAAGATAACTATGATTGTCATCAATGGAATCCTTTTGCTTCAGAGTCTCTTCTGTGCTACATCTACTACCATCCTTCCACCCCGAAAAAGCTACAGGCACTGGCTTTGTCCAACTATGAGAATGAAACGTGGAGAGAGAAGAGCAGAATTGACATGGGGGCACAAAGTGAATGCTACACTAGCTTGAAGGAAAGGGGACTAAAACCCGGGCAGAGCTGCTCCTGAGCATCCAGAGGCTGCAGGAGATGAACTTTAAATCTCTTGACATGGGAAGAAGATGAGATGGTTTTGTAATCCAATTAGTCCATATTGCTATCATGCCTTTGCTTCTCCAAAGGACATGGAGTGGATTAGATATTGGCAGAGTAACACCAATCTATTTTAGAGATTAGAAACACATTGTTTCTTTGCCCTGTTTATTAAAAAAAAATTAGGACAGAAAAGGGCACTAGAGGTAAAGTTTTGAGAATTTGAAGTTGGAAAATGGTTTCTTGTGACTCTGTGACCTTTAGATCTAGGTATACAAAAAAAATCATATACAGGCATAAGCTATATTTTTAAACTGAAGATATGATCACTAATGATTTCAAGAGCAAAGCAAAGTATATAGAAATACGTTTTTATGTTCTTTAGCCAGAGAAGACACCAAATTTTTAAAAGGTGCCCAAAAAACCCTTCTGAAGTATATTACATATGGCATTATTCTCCAAAATTTCCATACATGAATCCTACCACCGCTCCTAATTTTTCCTCATGGCTTTAATTTTTTTAGATATTTTATTTCTCTGCTACTTATAAGTGTTCAATAAGAACTAATAACAATAGTTTGCATTAACATAGCACTTTAAAGTTGATTAGCCCCCCATCCTGTGGCCAGCACTGTGCTTGGTGATAGGAGGTGGTGACAAGTAGAAAATCAATTCCTTACCCTTGAAGATCTTAGAATCCTATCGATCTGTCACTTGAACCTCTGTATGTATATATGGACCTTAAGTCAAGAGTTAGAGGACACTCCCTAACTTTCTTGATTCCTCATTCTCTTGGGTCCTTTAGAATTCTAGTAGCTTATAAGAGCTACCTCTGAGTCATAAAGTCAAAGATGGTTGAGAGAGTGTAGGTAGGTATTTTGTGTCTTTACTCCTCTAACAAAAGAAAAGGCTACAATGAGTTAATAGCCATTTTTGGATCAACTGCTAGCAATTTCAAATTCTTGAAAGCATAATGAACATTTTGATATAAAAACAGATGCATTGCTATTGTGAGCATAGCTCATGAAAATTTATACGTTTATATATAAATCTACTTGCTTTACTAAATATGTTTCACGGCTTCCTGGATACCTCATCTATGATCTGTGATCCCAAAGGCTATGCCAGTGCAGTACAAGCTTTCGTAGGTCCTACCGAGTCAGAAAGGTTACAAGTAGGGACCTACTGTTCCACTTTTGTCTAAAGACAAGACTTGCTAAGTTCATGAGACTTATCATCAGAAGAATGGCACTTAGGCAGTGAAGATTTTTGTCCATCACAATTCTAGATCATATACTGAGGTATGAAGGGGCTATTTTCTGTAGTAGTAGATGGAGTTCCCATATTAGTGATCTTAAAAATCTTTGAAATGTGTATACATGTGGAGGAGGAGATTGGCTAAAAAGAACTTACATATAAATGTATACAAATGAATCTTCCTTGACTAACCCAGCCCAAGATAAACTTTCATTCTTTAAATTCCTATAGCTAAACCATGCCTGAACAATACAATTCTTCGATTATTCTTTAATTTTTTTTAATTCAACGGTGTAACAAGTATTTATTAGGCAACTACTATATGCAAGACTCTAGGGGTACAAAAACAAAAAAGAAATAATCCTTTCCCTCAAGGAGTTTACATTCTACTAGAGTAATATAATACGTACGCATATAAGTAAATAAAAAATGCACAAAGCAATACAAAATAATTTCAAAAGACAAAAAGCATCAGCAGCTGGTGGAAATCAGGAGAGGCTCATATGGGCTTGAGTTATGCTTTGAAGGAAGCTAGAGATTCCAAGAGGTAGAGATAAACAGAGTCTAGGAAGACCATCTGGGCAGATGACAGAATGCTATGTATGAAAAACAGCCAGCAGAACAGTTTAACTAGAAAGAAGAAAGGGAGAATATGAAATGAAACCAGCACATTAGATAGGAAACACACTGAGGAAAGCCTATTGGGCTGATCACACTGTATTATATCCTAGAAGCAACAAAAATTTTTGAGAAATCTGAATTATAAGAGAAATTATGATTATAAATTTAGCAGCTATGAGAAGGAAGTATTTGAGAGAGGAAAGACCGAAATAGAAAGACAATTAGGAAACCACCACCATACTATAGGTCAGATATGACAAGGGTCTAAGCTAGACTGGAGGTTGAGTGGAGAAAAGGGAACAGATGAGAGAAATGTTAAAGAGGTGGAATCAAGAAGACGTGGCAACTGCTTGGATGTTGGGGAAATGTGGTGAGGGAGAGGGAGGGGTCAAGTATGACTCCAAGTTGGTGAATGTTGTTTTGTCTATGTTATCTAACTAGGGCTCGTGTTCTTAGTATCTTCCAACAGCTCTCTCTCACACACACATTTTTAAACTCAGTCCTGAGGACATAGTAATAGCTTCAGCAATTTTAGTTGAAGCAATAATTGAAGGTAGTATATGAAACACTTGACCATATCATATATTATGCGTCTGAATTGTTATGAATTACTGGCATAACATATGTAATAGGCTATTTGAAAGTCAGAATAGTAACAGCCTCAAGTCTCACTTTTCATTCACTTAGTTGGTACCATTTTTAATGGGTTTCAGGGAAAAGGTTTGCTGTACCTGACTGTGAGCTAAAGATTTTGCCTGACAAAATGTACTTAAGTGCATTTCTAAACCAAGGGTAAAAAAAGCCATGAATTAATGGATTGCAGGTAGAATTGAAATACCCAAGCCATACTAAAAGATCGAGTACTACCATAGGAGTGGAATAGCCTAAATATGGATCGACCAAAACAGCAATGAAACATGGTAACCAGCAAGCTAGAAACACACTCATTATAATGCCTAAAGTCTTGGCTGCCTTCCTGTCTTTTTTCTTAGATATATTTTTTCTGCTGTCTTCTTTTGTATTTTTTGGCATGTTGCTTATCACTTTAGCATGTCGTTTGGAAACCATAAAAATTTTCCCATAGATACCAATCATAATGGAGCCAGGAGTAAAGAAACAGGTAGTAAAAAGTATGGTTCCCCAGAACTTGTTGAAAGTGAGAGCACAGAATTTGAAGCAAGCAACAAGAATCTCATAAGTCTGCATGCCTGAGACGTTAGCCTCTGACAAGACCAAACCAAAGGAGAAGATGGCTGGCGCTGCCCAGCAAAAAGCCAGCAGTCTCTTTACTGTGGATGTGGTCATCTTGGTAGTATAGTGCAAAGGGTAGCACACAGCGTAAAACCGGTCAATTGCAACAGAACAGAGATGGAAGATAGAAGACAGACTCAGCATCATGTCAAAGCTTGCATGAAATTTGCAAAAACCATCTCCAAAATACCAACAGCTCTCCACGGACCTGACCATGCTATAAGGCATAATGACAAATCCCAGCAGAAAGTCAGTGGTTGCCATGGAGAGGATCAGGAAGTTGGTAGGAGACTGAAGTTGTTTGAAATGGGATATGGAAATCATTATAACAAGGTTTCCAAAGATAGTGATAAACATGGCTCCTATCATGAATGAGTACATTATCACTCGGATAGAAAGTGGTCTGGAGGTAGGTGGGCAGGATTTATTCCCAAATTTTAGACAACTGGATAAGTCAGAAGGAATGTAAGTAATATCCATGACCTTTTATTCTGTGCAAATCTTCTTCAGACAAAAGCCTTTAATCACATTTCTTCTTCTTCAAAAAAGTACCCAGGAATTTTCAGCTCCTAGTAACAACAAAATTTAATATTCCTCATTAACATAAGATCTCAAAAATCCCTGAATAAGAAAATTATAGCAATTGACTCTGTTTCTTAATTACTCTTTAACAGTAAACAGCAAAATGTAAACTTGGACATATTTTTCAATTATCCCTTTATTATTCATTCAGGGTGAGAAGTCCATATCTTCAGTTATTTTCTTTATATTTCTTGGTAAAAATAGTTTTCATTGATCTTTTCCAGCACTCCTTGATGTGCAATAGCTAATATTTCCCTGAATAATCTGTAGAGTGCTTTGAAATTTTCAATGCTAAAATACTAGAGGTATTCTTAGAATTATGTGGGATAGACAAACAACAAAAGGTTTATATTTTCACTGGACTGGATGGACACAGCTTACACTGACATAGAACGCAAACTTTCCAGGCCTTGGGTATAAGGTTTTCATGGGCCGATATGTCCAAAAAATATCGTGTAGTAGCCTGTCTCCTATGATGAATTTAGCTAAGCTAGTTCTCAGACCAAATACCTATAGTCCATCACTGGGCTGTACTTGGAGTCTAGTTTGATAAGACTAACCAGGATTTGTGCTCTACTGAACAAGTCTTAGAGAATCCATGTATACTTCTACAGCATGAGAAAATACCAAAGTCAGACTTGGCTGGACATATTAACCTCACCATTGTTGGCTAATTGGAGAGCTTTTAATGGATAGATTTCCCCATCTATGTTTCATCGTTAGACTAGGCAATCTCTAAAGTACCTTATACTTCTAAAATTCTATGAATGACCTATAGCATCAAGGTTACTACCTTCAAAATTTTGTCTGATAAGGAAAAAACAACAACTTTCCATTCAAACTCCCACAAGAGCAAGAGGAGGAGCCAATGTCAGGAAAATATTTAACCAAGACTCTCATGCTGTTCTTATGGGTAAGCTAGAAAGCTATGAGCTAGATAGTAATAAAAGTATTTTTAGAATAGGCTGAATTACTAGATCCATCAAATGGTCAATTCTGGTTAATGTTACTTTAGGAGCAGGTCTATATTGGAGGGCCCCATAGATCAATCCTTGGTCCTGTCCAGTTGACAATGATTGATTTCCACAACTTAAATGAAGTCGTAGAAGTCATGCTGATCAAATCATCAAATGATTTTAAGTTGGGAAGGACAGTTAACACACTGGATGACAAAATCAGGATCCAAAAAGATCTCAATAGGCTATTAAAATTTGGCAAATTAAGTAAAATTAAATTTAGTAGGAATAAATATTCTCTATTATTTCCAAAAAAAAACAACTTTAGAAGCATAAGATGGGGACGTTGTGTTTCAGCCCAGTTATTTTGAAAACTATCTGGGGGTTTTAGTGTACTGTAAGGTTAGGCAGCTAGGTGGCATAGTAGATAGAGCACTGGGCCTGGAGTCAGGAGGATCTGAGTTCAAATGCAGCCTTAGATACTTATCAGCTATGTGACCTGGTCTAAGTTACTTAATCCTGTTTGCCTCAGTTTCCTCATCTGCAAAATGAGTTGGAGAAGGAATGGCAAACCACCACAATATCTTTACCAGGAAAACCCCAAGCGGAGTCACAAAGATTTGGACATGACTGAAATGACTCAACAACAACAAAAGATTAATATAGTTACAACACATAGAAGTTCTAATCTGCTCTGGTCACACCACATCTGGAGTTTAGTATTCTCTTTTTACCAATGCATTTGAGGAAGGACACAGTTAAGATAAATGATTAGAATAAGACAACAATAATCAGTGAAATGATTGGAGGATATGCCAAATAAGTATTAATTGAAAACACTGGATATATTTAGTGTGTAAAAGAGAAAACTTAAGGCAAACGTGACAGCAATCTTCAAGTACCTGAAGTGTCATGTGGAAGAGACATTAGGCTTATTCTGCTTAGTCTAAGAAGCCAAAACTAGAAAAAAATGAGCATTGCATAGAGGCAGATTTCCATTCCATGTAAGGAAAAATTTCTTAACAATTATAGGTATCCAAAAGTAAAATCAGCTGACTTGGGAAGTTCGTAGGATCACAGATTTCAAGCTGGAAGTGACCTTATCTATCATTAAGTCTAACATCTCATTTTACTGATGAGGAAACAGATGGTTAGAAAAGTACTTTACCTAAGGTAACATAGGTAATATGTGGCAAAGCTGGGATTTGAACCTAGGTCCTTTTTTGTCCTTTTTGGGGAGGCAATCAGAGTTAAGTGACTTGCCCAAAGTCACTTAATAATAAGTGTCTGAAGCCTGATATGAACTCAGGTCCTCATGACTGCAAGGCTGGTGCTCTATCCATTGTGCCACCCAGCTGCCCCTGAACCCAGGTCCTTTCACTCTTCGATGCCCCTTCATATATTCCACAACAAAACATATTTTCTTTTATTATTGCTTTTAAAAATAAAGAACACATATAGGATAAGGGGCAGAGGCAAGATGGCAGCTGGAAAGCAGGGCCTTGGCTAAAGCTCTCCCCCAGGTCCCTCCAAAAACCTATAAAAAATGGCTCTGAACAAATTCTAGAACTGCAGAACCCACAAAATAGCAGAGGGAAGCAGGGATCCAGCCCAAGACAGCCTTGATAGTCACTGGATGAGGTCTATCACTCACAGAGCAGAGGGGAGCAGAGCTCAGCATGGGCGGCAGTAGGACTAACTACACCAGGAGCCGGGCAGAACAGGCCCTACAGCCCTGAATCAGTGAGCTGTGGCAGTTACCAGACTTCTCAACCCACAAACACCAAAAACAACAGAGAAGTTAGTGGGAAAAGCTGTGGGAACAGAGTTCACAGTTTGGCTACCACCCCAGGGGCAGCAGGGGAGGTGCAGCTAGAGAATTACAGCTGCAGTTACTTCTGGCCCCAGGCCCACCTGGTGGGAGGAATTAAGTGGTGGATCAGAGCAGGAGTTCAGAGCCTGCTTAACATCTGCGTTAGGTCCAGGTTGGCGGTTCTTGAGGAATGAGACGTGCTGGTGTGGCAGAGCTGGCTGTGTAGAAATAGCTCTGATATCAACAGCGCATCCCCTCAAGCTTGGAACAAAGTAATCTTTTCTCTACAGTCATACCCTGCTGAAAAACTCAAGGGTCAAGTAAGTTGGCTGGGAACATGGCCAGGCAGCAAAAATGCACTCAGATTCAGTCTCAGACTTTGGAATCTTTCTTTGGTGACAAAGAAGACCAAAATATACAGCCTGAAAAGTCAACATAATCAAAGAGCCTACACCAAAAGCCTCCAAGAAAGACATGAAGTGGTCTCAGGCCATGGAAGAGCTCAAAAAGGATTTGGAAAAGCAAGTAAGAGAAGTAGAGGAAAAATTGGGAAGAGAAATGAGAAGGATGCAAGAAAACCATGAAAAACAAGTCAATGACTTGTTAAAGGAGAACCAAAAAAGTACTGAAAAAAATATTGAAGAAAACAACACTTTAAAAAAGAGACTAACTCAAATGGCAAAAGAGCTCCAAAAAGCCAAT
>JAQQSZ010020385.1:0-10152 GCA_028646595.1 Phalanger gymnotis
GGCAGACTGGGGAACAGGGCAACCAGAATGTACGCCATCTTGGAGTGGGGGGGGAGGAAATGGGGAGAAAATTTGTAATTCAAACGCATGTGAAAATCAATGCTGAAAACCAAACATGTCAAAAATAAATTTAAAAAAAAATTATCGCGTGATTGTCGATTTATTCTAACTTTGAAATTCTATAATTCTGTTGCCTTGGCTACTTCAGGATTGTTGTGTTACCTATTAGGTAATACATGTAAAAGGCTTTGAATCAAGAAGTGCTAGATGAATGTCATTACAACAAGTATAATAATAATAACAACGACTACGACGAGGACGATGATGACGATGATGATGGTGATGATGATGATGATGATGATGGTGACGATGCAGGGGGGAATAGGGGAATTTAAACAGGGTAGAGAAGACAGGCATTTTCTTTTAGTTTCTGTCGTGGATACAGCAGGTTCACTCCAAAATCAGCAGTCGTTGTGTGTCTCTTGCCCTTGGGAATATGGGGCAGTCATAAAGCTGAGAGATGAAAAGAGGGTATCAGAGAAAAAGAAAATCAGCTGGGGAAATAGTTTCACGTTAGAGAAAATAACCGAACCACTTATTTGATATTACTCGCCATCTCCCTTTCATTTTAGAAGTAAAACACAGTTTGATTAGTCTATGTCTGGTTAGCTTTCACAGTACAAGCTGACCTTGAAATTCATGTTGTAAAGTGAATTGTATTTTCCCAAAGAGAAAAATGTTCCTGACCAAGGACTTGGCACCAAACGAATCGAAGACCGACCTCATTTCTTTTCCCTTCAATGCACCCTTGATCTCACTGATGTAACTATTCCTTCCATAGGTGCAGATTGCAATCCATACAGGGTTTCTTATTCTGTGTGAGTTTTGTCCGCGTATATGGACAAGAATATGTGACGAAGCATTCATTGTGTTTATAATAATGATGACATTTGTGTAGTACTTCAAGACTATAATATTTTTTATGTATACCATCTAGTTAAAGGCTACTTCAACCATGTGAGGAAGGAAGGTATGTACTGCTCCCATTTTATAGGCGAAAAAACCGAGGCTCAAAAAATTAAAATGACTTGCCCAAGGATGCATTGTAGAAGTAAAACTATAGCTATAGACGTCTATGATCAATTAGGTTGCTTTGCCATCTTAGAATTTAAAAGGGCTTTTAGGATATAACTTTAGTCAATCAGGCTAGAGAATTTTAAACTGAAGCCATCATTCATAAATTTCCTGGAGCTAACAGAGTAATTCATTTCAGTAATGTCTGACTCTTTGCGACCCCAATTGGGATTTTCTTGGCAAAGATATTGGAGTGGTTTGCCATTTCCTAGGCGGCACAGTGGATAGAATGCTGGGCCTCTTGTCAGGAAGACTTGAGTTCAAATCTGACCTCAGATACTTATTAGCCTCTGTGACCCTGGGCAAGTCACTTAACCCTTCTTGCCTCAGTTTCCCCACCTGTAAAATACATTGGAGAAGGAAATGACAAACCAGTCAAGTGCAGTCACAAAGAATCAGATGTGACTGAAAAACAGCAAAAGCAGAGCCATTCAAAACAATCTCATTGATTCATAGAGTCTTGAAAAAAAAAATTAGCCAACATAGCATCTCTATATTGGAAAGCCTCCATTAGGATTTCAGTTGTGATGGTCTGGGAAGGCAGATGATTCTCTTGACTCATTCCTCTTGTTCATCTTCTGTACTTTATCTCCTTTCTACTCCTGAGCTGAAAGGAGAAAAGAGAGACCCAAGAGAAAGGTAATATGAGGTGGTTAATGAAGCACTGCACTTGGTATTAGAGTACCTGGGTCCCAGCCTCAACTCTTCCACTTAATTACTCTATGGGGTTTAGGCAAGTCTATGCCCAAGTTTTCTCATATATCAAATGGGGAGAATAATACTTATAACATAATTATACATTATTTATGTATATATGTACACAAGTTATATAATAATACTATAGAGAGTTGTAGAACAAATGAGCAAGGATATTAAGACATTTTTTAAACCTTAAAATGCTATGTGAATTATATAAATGTAAACTTATCATTATTTTAAAAAAGCATCTGGACAGGTGTGTGTATGTATGTGTGTGCACGTGTGTGCGTGTGTGTGCGTGTGTGTGTGTGTTTGGTGGGAAAGGGCAATTGTGCTGCTTTTTCTTGGTGATCATAGAAATAGAAGAATACTGCCTTGGAATCAAGAGAGCTGGACCCCTTCCCGGCATGGAGCAAGTCTTTCTCATTCTTCTGGCAAGATCACTGCTGACTACTGACATTTTCTAGCTATTTGTATGGTGGTGTCAGGTAGAGAAAGAGTCCTCTCCCTCACACAGCCCTAGCCAGAGTATTGGATTAGAGATTAAAAGGATGGTTTCATATAATTAATTTCATTATATTTGTCATAATCCAAGTTCCTCTTGGCCGAGAGAAGATGTGATCCACAATTAAAGTCATGTGGACTGGATCTAGGAGGTAGCCTTTTATTAGGAATAGATTTGGACCTCTCCTGTGGCCCCTCCCCCTCCTTCCAAAATAACTTCCTGGTTGAAGAAACTTTAAATGAAGGTGGAATGTTGCCTCATCCTTTGGAGATGCTGAGGAGTGACCTTGGATCCTAGCTGGAAGGAAGCTAGCAACCTGTGACCTGGTTTGACTGAAAGTGGTAGGTAGGGCTTAGCACAGATCTGAAGTATTTGTTCTTGACCCCCTTGCTCTCTTTTTTTTTTGTGGCTGCTGACAGGAGAGTATCCTTGAAGTATTGCTTCAGCTTTACCCTTTTTCTGCTCCCTTCTGGCTGGTAATGAGAGCTGTGGCCCCTTTGACATTTTCTGGGCCTTTTCTCTCCTGGATGGATGAGGAAGAGCAAAGCCTGACTTGGCTCTCTGTCCTGGATCTGCTTCAAACTTTGCATTGCTTTCTCTCCTTCTCTCCCCTGCCTCCTCACCTCAACTTCCCCCTTTCATTTTCTATAACGTTTTTGAGTGACTATGCGGGTTTGCCCAACTAGTCTGGTAAAGGAATAATTAAAGAATTATTCTTTTATCTTTAAGATTATTGCTAAGGATTCCATTTTCATTATATAGAAATCATTTGGATAGATTTGCATGATTGTTCAGCTGATAATTTCAATTCATAGACCATGTACGTGACAGTTATGTTTTGTCAATGAGACTGGAACTGGCCTCTAACCTGTGAGTGGCCAGAGACAGGAGAGTCAGGAATCAAACAGAAGTTTAATTCCAAAGTGAAGAAAAATGGCTCACAAGAAAGGACACATGTGCCAGAGCCCTGCCCCTACTTGGGGGGAGGTCCAAGACAGTGTAGGGAGATCTCAATAATTGTACTTATGGCTATACAGTGAGCTGTAACCTTGACAATGAGGGCTAACAGTAACAATGAGACAAGTTTGATTCACAGTCGGGCTTCATGACTGGAACATATGTACTACAGGTGCTTGTCCAAGCTCAGAGACCACCTGACGCTCGTGTGAAACAATTCTGGGATTTGGCTGTGGCTGAGATCATCCAGGAGGTGACTGCAAAGGATTGTTATGCCAAGTTCAGGGCGCAGCCTGCTTGCTGGACCTTACCTGTGGAAAACCGGGTGTCTCTTAATATCTTGACAGTTTATATTAGATTTGTATGCTTCTTACTGATTTAAAGATTTCTTCTATAGTCTATGTGCTGAGAGTTCCCATTAAATCTCTTTCTTGAGCAAAACTGGGTCTTGTGGAAGTAGGGAGGCTTCATTAGAAAGAACACTGTCTGTGGGGTCAGAGAGTTTGAGTTCAAAGACTACCTCTAATCAGTGCTTAGTATTGTATGATCTTGGGCATGTCTCTTACCCTTTGTCGCCCTGTCATCTATTAAATACACCATTGGACTAGAGGACCTTTGACATGCTTTCCAGGAAACTCCAGATCTGTGATTCTGTCTGATTTTATGACCCCAGAAGCAGTGGCCTCCAACATATCTGGGGGATGGAAGGCCCACTAATTACTGGTAGAAGTTGGGGTTTAGCCTTTGAGCAGGCTCATTAGGACAGAGGCAAAGTCTTAAAACCTGTTCCTTATCTATAAAATGGTTATAATGATACTTATGCTACCTGTCTCACAGGGTTATAATGTATAAAATTCTTTGTAAGCTTTAAAATGTTATTTAAATGTGCATTATTACTTTTTACAAGATGCATTTATGATGGCTTTTTTTTTGCACTGGTTTGCGGTGGTTCCTCTTCATTCTACTTCCATATGAGCCACTGCCCAGCTCCTGGCAGTGGGGACTTCATATGAATAGGTAAAAACTTCCAGAAGAGAACAATGTAACTCTATTTGCTAAAATAGTGTCATCCATGTGGAAGACTCTAGGAAGCTGCTTCTGGGAGAATGTAGGACCAAAGCACAAATGGACATTTTACTGTGGCTCACCACATGGTTAGGAACAGTCTTTTTCCATTGCCTGCTTAAAAGTACAAGTTTCCTCAAAGGAGTTGAGTCAGCACCAGCTGAGACCTTTGTGGCATTTCCGTCAGAGGGAGGAGGTGACTCTTTCACTAATATCATGTAATAAGGGGAGTGAGGCTTACAGCTACCTCCTTTCCCTGTACACCCCCTCCCCCCAGGTCATGAGGCTCCTAAATTTGGCCTTTTCACTTATTCTTCTCTATTCTAGGTATAGGGAATGGAATCTTTGAACTGGTCCAGAAACTTGGGGCATGGTTATCTTGTAGTCCAGGAACCAGGGCTGGGTGTTGCAGCCAGAACAGCAGCGAGGCTCTGAGGAGTGACAGTTCTTAGACTCTAGTTGAGCTGATACCACCGCTTATGCTGGCTTTGTATACAAACTCGGTGGAACTAATGCTATGTAGGAATTGAGCTAGGAACCTCATGCCATGGCAGCACCTCCACTACTCCTCTCCCCAAAGCAGTTAGGTGGTACAGTCGCTAAAGTACTGGACTTGGAGCCTGGAAGATCTAGGGTCAAATCCTGTCTCAGACACTTACTAGCTGTATTATCCTGGGCATTACTTAACCTGTTGACCTCAGTTTGCTCTTCTATAAAAATGGGGATAATAATAGACCTTAACTCCTAGGATTGTGAAGATCAGATAATATTTTAAAATCACTTTGTAAACTTTGAAAGTGCCATATAAATGCTATAATTACTGTGTAGCGAGATTATGCCCCAAGGCGTTGGGGGAAATTTCTGTACATTTGTTCTTGCTCTATTTTTATAGTAAATATTCCCTTCGTAAAAACTAATATGAACATGGAACAAGAGTTAGTCTGGGCCCTTAAAAATAAGAACATAGCTGGGGGAATGGGGTGGCTTGAGTTGATGGTAGTGAAGAGACTTACCAACCCCTTCAAAGTACCTGAGAACCCTGAGAGTAACTGACCCTGAGGGAGGCCAGTCGAGTATGTCACAGCAGTACAGTTACTTATTACGCAACTTTGAATGAATGAGTAGACTGGAAAAGTAGCAAAAAGTAGGGACTGCCTGTTCTCTAAGATGAATTTTCTGCTGTTTGTTATTATCCAGGAAGAGTGATGGAAGCGCACAATTGAATTTTCCTTTCCTTCTGTAGAATTTATCTAGATGCTTCAGTGTCTTAAGGTATGGTTTTGATCACACATTATACTTGCTTATTTGAAAAAATCAACACTGTCCATCTCATGTTCTTGGGATGGGTACAGTAGTAATCACATCTTTGGCACAGCACACTGCTAAAGATGTGTGTATGTGTGTGTGTGGGGCTGGGGTTGTGACTATGTAGATTCTGAGAAAGATCGAACTTTTGAGTTATGCTGAACAATGCATTCCATCTACTCTGTGGTAAGATCAAGGTGACTGGTATTTCTTGGTTTCTTCTGATTATGGTTCTAGATAAATTGTCTACGTACATCTGCTCTGTGGAAAGTATGCTCAGAATGGTTTTTTGAATTTTTCTATTCCAAATGTGTATATGTAAGAGGCCTGCCATTTTTGCCTAGAAGATCCCATGCTTGCTTTGTAGTGCAGGCATACCCAAGAGAGTGGGGAAGGACTCAGAAGGATTTACCTGTCCTGGACCTTTTGATAATATCATCATCAGTGTCCAACTATTTGCTGTAAGGTTTATTGTATATGATGCCTTTAAGAATATTAGCAGTTTGAAGTAGGGTCCACTTCAGGAAACAAAACTCTGAGGAACACAAAACATAGATACCAGAAGGTCGTGCAGGTAACGATCCTTATCAGAATTCCACTATTCTGCAATATCGAGCATTTAACTGAATCCTTCCTTGTTAACAGTTTACTCTCAGTAGAGGGGTCATCTTAGGAATACCACCCCAGAAGCTCTACTTTTTTAAATTGGCTACAGGCAAGCAGTCGCAGAAGGGGAATAACATGTTGTTGTCAGGGTTATTGAAACAGTTGTAGCCTTCCTGTCCCACAGAACAACTGCCCTAACTTTGAGACTAGAGAGCCCTTTGCTACTTTCCTAGGATCCTGGGAGATGGGTTATGTCCAACATACCATCCATTCCTGGGAGAATGTAGGACCAAAGCACAAATGGACATGATGAGACAGATGGTATGTTAGAAATATCTGCAAGAGTCAGGAGATCTGGGTTATAGTCCCAGCGCTGCCATTTACTAGTTGTATTGGCTTGGTCAAGTCATTTAGTCTTTTTGGGACTTGGTTTCCTAATTGGTTAAAAGAAGGTTTGGACTACATGACTTGTGCAGTTTTTTTCAAGCTCTTATATTCTTATGTGTCTTTGTATTTCCAAAGGTTAGCACACAGCCTGGTAACACTGTAGGTGTTGTTGTTTCTTGATGGATTCAAAGCTGATTCTGCAATTGGTTCTCCATGAGATTCCTATAAAATGTTCTAAAATCAAAGAATGATTTGAAATGACATACAGCTATTGTGACTCGCTTTTTACGAAGTTCATACTATTTTTGACATAGCCGGCATTTAACATTTTTGTAAAGATCTTTACATTTTACCTCATTTGATCCTTACAACCACCTTGTGAAGTGGGAGCAGTTATCATCCCAATATTACAGATGAAGAAACTGAGGTTAGGAGGCTTACCTATGGTCATACTACTAGTCAGTGTCTGAGGCAGGATCCAAACTTGGATCTTCTTGTGGCCAAGCTGATTACTTGACCCACCATGCCACCATACCACCTAGCTGTCTGGGTACTTTATTTTTTGAAAGACAGCATGTATTCTTTAATTTCCTGTCATCTGTGATTTGAAAATATCTAAAGAGATCAATTTAAATTATGCTAAAAAAGCCAAAAGGAAACCGTCATCCTGTTACATGTTTTATGTTTATTTCAAAATCTTGAAATACCTATTAGATACTTTAAGCCCTACATGATGTCAAACATCTAAATTAATGCCAGCTGAATGATATAATGTTTGGTGGGCCCTTAAGATTTTGACCTCCTGAAGAGAATATTTATGTCTCCTTAAGTCGTAGTCCCCAGGCTTATTATTAGTCATCCCTTTGTCTCTGGAGGTGGGGTTGTGTGGTTATATTTACTTAAATGGATCATATACCTCATTTTAATTAGCTCACATTCTAAACCAAAGTGACAAGTAGTATATAAATTCACTAAATGATAGTGTATCATGATAAAAATGTCTCTGATGCATTTCTTCAATTTTTCTTTTAAAAATTTTAATCTCTTTACTGATAACTTCTTTTTTCATCATTTATTTTTGAATACATCTTTTCCCTGCTACTCTACCCAGCAAATAATCATCTGTAACAAAGAATAAAAAAAAGATAGAAGAAAAGTTCATTAGGACTAAGCAATACATGAGCCAAGTCTGACAGAATGTGGCATATTTCCTTCTTGTGTCTCCCTTCTCCCCCTCCCCACCATGTCTGCAATGAGGGGAGAGAGGCACATTTTCTCAATCGCCAGGCTTGGTCTTTTCTTCCAGATTTCATTCTTGTGCATCTTCCTTCCCTGTGAGGCTGGAGTTTCCTGTAATATTTTAATCCATGAGATCCTACCTTGATTTCCTCCGAATCCTTTGCTCTTACCTTTCCCCAAATCTAGAAGCATGTCAGACTACAGCTGAATTTCCTCTCATCCTGTCTGCAATTTCCTTACTCCCTAATAAGTTTTCCCTAGGGGGCTTCTTTAGGTAAGTGTAGGAAACTGCACCTATTTGTGTATGGGACAGAGGATGATTTCACTATTTGATTGCCTACTTTGCTATTTACATCGATAAACTATGTTAAATACTTTAAAATGCACTTATGTGTCTCTTGTATGGTCTGATGATAGTTTTGTATTGGATGGGGGCTTGGGCCTTGATTTGCATGCCTAACTACTCAAAAGAGTCACAATGATCCTAGGAAAGTAGCAAAGGGCTCTCTAGCAATAGAACTTGGAAATATGAAAACCAGTTGTTACAAAAGAATGAATCTTCTAGATCAGAGCTGTCCAATGAAGAAATGGGCTGCATTGGCGGGTAGTGAATTTCCCTGTCACTGGAGGCATTAAAGGCAAGATTATATCATTATATAATCAGAGGGGATTCATGCATTAGGCAGGGATTTGGATTAGATAACTGCCAAGTTCCTTTCCCAATTCATTGTTTCTAAGTGAATCCTAGGTCGGATGCCAGAAGACAGATCACCCGGAAAACACAAAAGAGTTATTGTCTTACAAACCTCATAGGGTTTTTGTAAGTGTATCTTCTTTCTGCCCAACTCTCTGGACAGTCTGTAACACTGCGTACATGTAGGGAGATGTGACTGTTGATTGGCTGAAAGACTTCTGGAGGAGAGAAGCTTGTGAGGAAGGAGAAATGGCATATTGAATGGCAAACAAGAGACCCATGAAACTTCCAGTTTGCGGGGAAAAGCTGGCACCACAACATGTCCTATGATTCCCAGCCCCTAGACCCCCAGAGACCCCAAAGAGGCAACTCATTGAGTGAAATAGTCCACTCTCAAGGTGAGCTGAGATTTCACTTCACTTGAGGGTCACGGAGCTCCCTAACTCTTCTGTATTCAATTGTCTAAAACAATCTATTTGGCTTTCCTGGTTGATTTGATAAATGGGTTTGCTTGATCTCTTTAATTATCTTTTTCTGCATCAAGGGTGTAGTGGGAGGAAAATTCACTTTAGAAACTGCATCTGAAAGACCTATTATGATGTGTTCTTTAACAGAACCAGTGTAGCCTAGTGTAAACACCACCAAAATGGGAGGCAAGGAAACTGTATTTGAATCCTGCCACAGCCATCCCCTTCCTAAGTGACCTTGGGTAAGAAGCTTAACTTCTCTAAGGCTCAGTTCTCATCAGCAAAATGAGGGGGAAATTGAACTAAACAGTTCTAAGTCTATGAGTCCACAATCCCAAGTGCTATGTAGCTAGTATATGTCCAAATTTGTTCAATGAAGCTACTCATGAAAGACTTCAAACAAAGGATGTAAGTTTTGAGCTGTGTGTGGAAAGTTAAAAGGAAGGAAATCATTCTAGTCATGGAGAATGGCAAAAGTGAGAGATGAAAAGATATTAGAAGTAAAAGTATATTCAGCAGATAAGACTCACATAGCAGATTTGGTTGGCTGGAGTAGAAATTGGATTAAGCATATAAGGTACAGTAGGGTTGTCTTTTGTGAACTTTGGGGGTTAGCTCCTATGTTGAGTTGGAATATTCTGCTTTTTGAGGTTCCCATGAATCCTGTTAGTACTGGTTACATTTTCCTTATTTGTCTTTGGATAGGAAGGGAAAACTGGCTAAGTGATTACTAGGTAAGATAGGTGGACTATGAAAAGCTGGATTGAAGTGAGTTTGCCTGAATTGTTTGCTTTCTCAAAGATGGTGGGTGGGGAGAAAAGAAGGGAAATAGTTTGGAACTCAAAGTTCTAAAAACAAATGCTTAAAAAAAAAGTTGTTTTTACATGCAACTGGGTGTACTGGGAAGGCCGAATTTATAATCTCAAATATAATCATGTATATGTTTGAATGGTTCGAAATCACAAGGTATGAGAGATTCTCTAAGTAGAACGCAATAAAACATTTATTTAGGCTCCACAGAAACAGAGTCACGAACCAGCCTCCCCATTTCGACACTTTGATCACAAGCTTCCAGGCCCAATGAGTCCGCCTCA
>JAQQSZ010020386.1:0-10152 GCA_028646595.1 Phalanger gymnotis
TGTTCCACACTTGGGCGGATGCGCTGCCTCACCAGCACTCCTCCTTCCCCAAGAACCCCCTACCCAGACTGGGCTTAAATCTTCAGCAGGCTCTTCACTCCTGCTCTGATTAGCCACTTAATTCCTCCCACCAGGTGGGCCTGGGGCCAGAAGCAACTGCAGCCCTAGTTCTAAAGCTGCCCCACCTCCGCTGCCCCAGGGGCAGTGGCTGAACCGCAAACTCAGTCCCGCAGCTTTTCCCACTAACCTTCTCTGTTGTCTTTGCTCTTTGTGGGTTGAGAGGTCTGGTAGATGCCACAGCTCAGTAATTCAGGATGCTAGCGCACTCTCCGCTTGGCTCGTGGTCTGGTCGGCACATGCCGGGCTCTGCTTGGCTCAGCTCCGCTCCCCTCTGCTGGGAGCCGGGAGCTCCATGCGGGACAGACCTTAACCAGAGACCATCCAGGCTGTCCTGGGCTGGAGCCCTGCTTCCCTCTGCCACTTTGTGGGTTCTGCAGCTCTAGAATTGGTTCAGAGCCATTTTTTTTATAGGTTTTTGGAGGGACTTGGTGGGGAGCTCACACCAGTCACTGCTTCCCGGCCTCCATCTTGGCTCCGCCCACCAAAAGTTTCCATCTTAAAGGAGCTGAGGGCTTGGAATATGATATTCTTAAGGGCAAAGGACCTAGGATTAAAACCCAAAATAACCTATCCAGAAAAACTGAGTATAATGTTTCAGGGGGAAGAAGAAAATTTGATGAAATATAAGACTTGTAAGCATTTCTTATGAAAAACCCAAAGCTAATTGTAAAATTTAACATTTAGACAGAAGATACAAGAGGAACATAAAAAGGCACACGTGAAAAAAGTAATCATAAGAGATTCAATGGAATTAAGCTGTTCATACTACTCTGTGTGAAAATGATATATGTAACTCATAAAAACTTTATCATCATTAGAGCAGTTAGGAGTCTGCATAGATAGAAGGCATAAGTTTCATCAACTATGTTAGGATGGTCTCCAAAAATGAAAGTAGTAGTTAGAAAGAGGGATGTACCAGAGGAGAAGGGGGAAGAGAAAGGTGGAATGGGGCAAATTT
Organism: Phalanger gymnotis; assembly: GCA_028646595.1. Lineage (NCBI taxonomy): Eukaryota > Metazoa > Chordata > Mammalia > Diprotodontia > Phalangeridae > Phalanger > Phalanger gymnotis. The sequence continues at coordinate 1,079 of JAQQSZ010020386.1, forward strand.
TCTCACATAAAGGAAGCACACAAAGAAGAGCATTTATATCAGATGCCAAAAAGGTGCGAGTGGTAGTCAATACTTGGATTTCATTCACATCAGAATTTGGCTCAAAGAGGGAAGAATATAAAAACACACACACGTTGGGTATAGAAATCTATCTTACTCAATATGGAGATGGGAAAAGAAAGGAATAAGGGATATAGGGGAGAAAATAAGGGGGAGGATTGATTAAGGGGGCAGTGATAAAAAGCAAGATGAACTTTTTAGAAGGGATAGGAAAAAAGAGAGAGAAGGATGAACAGAGGAAAATAAGATAGAGGGAAATGAAGTTAGTGATCGTAACTGTGAATGTGAATGGGATGAGCTAACTCATAGAATGGAAGCCAATAGAATAGTTTGGAAAGCAGAATCAAACAATGTGTAGTATACAAGAGACATACAAAAGACACATAGAGTTTAAATAAAGGGTTGGAGAAGACTCAATTATGTTTCAGATGAAGTGAAGAAGGAAGGGGTGGTAATCATTATCTTAGAGAAATCAAAACCAAAATTAGACCTAATTGAAAGAGATAATTAGGGAAAATATATTTTGTTAAAAGTTACCATAGATAATGAAGTATGTATATCAAATAATTTTACAGCAAGTTTTTCCTGATAAAGGTCTAATTTCTTAAATATGTAGGGAACTGAGTCAAATTTCTAAAAAAATAAGAGCCATTACCCAATTCATGAATGGTTAAAGGATATAAACAGGTAGTTTTCAGAAGAAAAAATCAAAACTCTCTATAGTTATATGAAAAAAAATGTTTCAAATCGCTACTGATCAGAGAAAGACAAATTAAAACAACCCTGAGGTACCACCTCTCTCACCTATCAGAAATGACAAACACTGGAGGGGATGAAGGAAAATAGGTACATTAATGAACTGTTGGTAGAGTATCAAACTGATCCAACCATTCTTTAGAACAATTTGGAACTATGTCCAAAGGGCTATAAAACTATGCATACTCTTTGATCTAGCAATACAATTTCTAGGCCTGTATCACAAAGAGATGAAAGAAAAAGGAAAAGGACCTATAGATACAAAAGTATTTGTAGCAGGTCTTTTTTGTAGTCCCAAAGAATTGGAAATTGAGAGAATACTTATTTGAACAAGTTGTGCCATATGATTGTAACAGAGTACTATTGTGGTGTGGGCAATGACAAGGAGATTGGTTTCAGAAAAAAAAACATGGAAAGACATATCTGAAATAAGACAGAGTGAAGTGTGAAGAGCAGTGAGATCATTGTGCACAGTAAAAGCAAGTTTTAATGATAATAAACTGGAAAAGACCTGGCTACTTTGATCAAGACAATTCCGAAGGATTCATGATGAAAAAATTCCACCTCCAGAGAGAGTACTAATGAACTCTGAGAGCAAATTGAATTATAATTTTCTTGCTTTTTCTTTTTTGCTTTTTTGGTGATATTGCTAATATGGAATGTATTTTGCATGATTTCATATGTATAATTGATATCATATTGCTCATATGCCCAGGGAATGGGGCGGTTGTATGATGGAGGGAGAGAATTTGGAACTCAAAATTTAAAAAGAAAAGTTGTTAAAAATAAGTAAATTGGTAGTTGTTGTCCTTTATTCTCAAGGAGGATCAAAATGACATCACTATGTTAGAGTCAAGTTACAGTGTGTCTGACTGTAACTGATCAAACTGATCAGACCAATACAAGCTCAGATAGTTCTATAACAGATTAAGCACGATTAGTCCAAATGAACACTGGGGTAGATTCTCTAAATTTGTGTATCTCACATTTCTTTAGAGCTACTTGAACTTTGCTTTTCTCATATAGCACAGCCCCTTCTCCAATGAGGGCACACCATGCTGGGTGGCTAGTGTCTCCCATGTCTTACAATCATTTCCAAAGTTCTAAAGAGATATCTTGAAAGTGCCCTTGCACCACTTTTTTCTGACCACCATATAAGCACATGTCCTGTGTGAGTTCTCCAAAAACTAGTCTTTTAGGTAAACATGTGTTTGGCATTTGAACAAGATTTTAGTTATTGTCATATCTAATCCGCTCATTTTACACATGGGAATCCAGTGAATCGCCCAAAGTCACACAGATGAAAGATCTGAGATTAAACCGTTTTCCCATTCTCCTTTCACTGCTCCATGCCAGAATCCAGTGACTGTTAACATGGCTTGCCACAGTGGAATTGAAATCAGGACTGCTGTAAGATGAATGCCTCTGTTTTGTATCTCCAAAGGGAAGAAAATCAGGATCAAGAGGAGAGATGAAAGTTAAGGCCAAAACAAATATGTGACCAATATCTACAATGCCCTAAACTGTGTTCATCTTTCCAACAGTGGTCTTACTTTCATTCTTAGACTCAGTGAACTCAGAGATGGTCAGTTTATACAGAAGGCTGAGGTTTTGTGGCCTGCGCTCTAGATCACCACAATGTGCCCTGTATAGATTGCATTTTCCCCCTACCAAAATAATATTAAAAAACAGCAGTTCTTAACTGCTTGAGAGAAGCATGAACTTCCCCTGAAGAACAATGATAAATTAGCCTAAATTGGGCATTAGCCTTCTGGTCCTTAGAGGGAAGATTCCAAGTTTTGCTCTGATGGGGTTTCTCTAGGAGATGCTAGAGACTGTGATATTCATATCTTCTGGCTTCTGAAGCTTGAATGACAAAAATAAAATACAGGGTAATTATTTTTGCTGTCATTTCTACATCATTAATGAATACAATTTCTTGCTCTTGCCCCTTTTTCCTTCCTAACTTCTATCTAAAGTCAAAATTGAAATTTTCTAAACCTTTTGTTTTTATTTAAACTCCATGCTTAATGGAAACTTTTCTTGTTTAGTCATTACGATTGAGTGCATCATTAGGACCATATGAAGCCAGTAAGGTAAAGCCATATAAATACAGTTAATAGTATGTTGCCCAATTTTTTTGTTATTTTATTTATAACCAATCAAAGCATTATAAAATTGTTGTGAAAGAGATAGTTTTTCAGAGGACAAAGGAATTCCCCTAAATTCAATCATGTCTAAATTAACATTATGGAGTTGTAAGGAGAGTCTTAGACTATACATATGGGTAAAAAAGAACTTAGAGCTGCCTGGAGTTCTTATTTAGCCCTTTTGCTGTTAAGGAATAACTACTGGTCATAAGTGGTATGAGGCATAACTAGGAAACAGACCATTGGCTGTTTGGCAGAGGATATAGAGAGTTATTGAGGGAGCAGAGATCACTAGAGTAGTTATAAAAGTAAGAGAAAAAGTAGAGCGGGCCTATAATAAGAAAAGGGAAGCACAGTGGTGCATTGGATTGAGAACTGGTTCTGGAGTCAGAAAGATTAGAATTCAAATCTGACCTAAACACTTATTAGATGTGTGATCCTTGCAAATCATTTAACCCCTGTCTGTATAATACTTGATAAGGAAACAGCAAATCACACTAGTATCTTTGCCAAGAAAACCCCATGGATAATTGGTCCAAAGGGTCATGAAGAATCAGATATGACTGCACAGCTGAATAACAACAATAAGTGATTGAGAGAAACTGAATTTAGAAAGTGGGGACCGTGTGGGTCAGTGTGAATAAGATGTGAACATGTAGGATTAATTGTTGGGTTCTGAGATCCCCTTAGGGTGAATTTAATTTAGGGAACATGGGGAGAATGAGGAATAGGGCGACATACAGAAATGGCTGTGTATGTTCCTAGCCACTGTATGTGGCCAGCAAGATTGGGTGAATGCTGGGTAGCAGTGCTTTCTAATAAAATGGTCCATGTATTTTAATACATACTACTTAAAATTACAATTATATAAAATATGTTAATTGATTCTAGCCCAATGGAAATATGTGAACACTTCAAGGATTAATTATTTATTGGTCACTGATTGGGACGTGGCTATATTCTTGGGATAGTGACTAAAGAACCATATAAAACATGGACTATCTGAAATAACACAGCTCTGAACTCTTACTAGTCATGGAAACATAAATACATATGGTTAAGGGAGGGGAGAAAGTTGAGGGAAACAGAAGAAAAGTGATATACAAATAGACCTTATACTTTCAGATTATGAAAATTCAGATCATGAATTCATAAAAGTGTAAGTTCTCATCTTTCTCTGCAGTCCTGACTTCTCAGAGCTTTAGATCTCCATATCCAGGTGCCTAATGAGTATCCCATCTGGGTATTCTGCCAAGAATTCAATTGCATAATTCAATTCAAAGAATTTGTACAATACTGTAGTAGCAATTTAGATTTGAAGATCTTTCCCACGCATTGATAGGGCATGTGACCTCCTTATGTGACAGGAAGCCTAAGTTATATGGTGGGAGGAACTTCCTGATAGGAAAAAGAAGTTATGTCACAGGAGAGAGAGAGAGAGAGAGAGAGAGAGAGAGAGAGAGATGTTATGGCTGCTAATGGCCACATGGTTATAACTGAACAGGCTGACTTAGCTGTACTGTGAGTTTGTCTTTGGGGAAGACCCCAGCAGGGGGTCAGAGAGGTTTTGGGATGGTGAGTCTCCAGGTTGTGATATTGTATGTTTTACTGTTGTGGTAGACTGGATAAATAGTTTGTGGGATATGGTTCTCTGATGTCTAAATAATTGGTTTACCTCTTCTACCTTCTAGGTGGAGAGTCTTGTATACTTTATGATACAGAACTATATAGGCATTTTGACAATTAACATCTGCATTGTTATTATTGCCTTACTGTTACAAACACTGAAATCACTATCTTCCTTGTGGTAGCACTTACTCTTTTGTTAAACTTTTCTATTTCTATAAATAGTGTTGACCATGAAGCCAGTAAATAAAGATTGAAATTTGAGAATCCTCTTTCACTATTTTCTCTCATTGTCCCTTCTATCTCACTTGTTGTCAGGTATGTGAAAATTATATCTTATTCTGGTCCCCCTGACTACCATCTCTCTTCTAGTCATTATAGTAAGTAAGTTTGTAAGTAGCCGGTATAAAAGAACAATAGCAAGAAATAAAATTGCAAAAGAGAACCTGGAAGGTATGTACAATCCATCCCAAAAATCAAGGAGTATAATTTACAAATTGTATCATACATTAACCAAAATTTACATCCTGGTAACGTAATGAATCAGCCCAAGCTTTCCAAGCACTGCTGTCAGGGCTTTTTGGTTCTTTATGTAAATTCCAGACAAATTCCATACATCCACAGTTCTAAACCAGCAGAGCATCAAAAACAGACCATCAATATCTTTAAGATGATGAATTTGAAAGTTTACCAATAACTTTGAGATAATTTGGATATATGAATGAGTTAACTTCAAGTTGTCACAGATAAGACTTTGTCCTCCCCCCTGTCAAAAAAAATCCCTATTAACATGAGACCTTAAGATCCTACCAACCAGGCATTCTTCCCTCTCCATTGAGTACATGCTACCTAGTGCTTCCAAGTCTAATCCATGGTTATGGGAATGATTTTCTTTGACTCTTACCCATCTGCATTCTCCTCCTCACATTGCCTTTTTCACCATGGCACTCCCCCACCTCTAAGCCATGTAGTCTGCCTCTGTAACTCTTTTTCTACTTGTCTCTGCCTTTACAGGCTTTTTACCCCTTAAACTCTGTGTTCAATTAGGTATGATTGCCACTGATTTCCCACTGCCAAATGTGGTCTTTATGATGACTGCCCATAGAACCAGGCTAACCTGCCCTTATTCCATAATTTCATAAATTAGTTGTCACTTAACCAACTCTTTTCACTTCTTTCTCAAGAGTAACTCTCACATTTATCTGATTTTTTCATGCACACCTGGTTGGTTCCTCATTTCTTCACCTGGACAATTGTGAAGACATTCTAATTGATCTCCCTGCATTCAGTTCCTCCCCTCTCCAATCTATACCTCTTAAGACTGCCAGAAGCACAATACTCTACTTCATAACACACAGGCCCAATCATGCGGCCTTGGTTCCCAAAATAAACAATGGCTCCCCATTGCATTTTAAATGCATTCGTGCATTTTAAATAAAACACAAACTCCTTAGTCTAGAATTGTAGGTCTTCCACAACCTACCTGCCTTCAATATACCTTCTTATCCTTATCACATCATATTGTTTGTATTTTTGCTCTCACCAAATCTGCCTACTTACTACTCTTCCATCTCTCCATTTCCTTTGTGCTCTTGGACAAGTCAATTCACTTCTCTGTACCTCCATTCCGTCATCTGTGAAATGATAGGGTTGGATTCCATGAACTTTGAGTCCCCACTAACTCTAAATCTATAAGCCCATATGATCTATGATCCTGACTTCTTTCATATTCCATGTCTGGAATACTCTATCCACATCCCTACTTCTGAAATCCTTCCATTTCTTTAAAGCCTGTATATTAGGTACCAACTCCTCCGTAAAGTTTTCATGGTCCTATGCCTCCCAAGATGAGGTCTTGCCTTAGAATCCCACATACTTTTGAGTGATCTTTGACTTGCCCTTAGATATACATGCCTCTCTGTCTGTATTGTTTGTGTGCATGTGGGGGGTGGTGGTGGTCATTTCTTTGAACAAGCTATAGAAATATAAGGTAAGTGTAACTCCAGTCCCTCTAAATTGGCTCAACAAAGTATCAGCCTACTCCTTGTAATTCCAGCTTCCATACATATCCCTTTCTGATTAGAATATGGGAAAACACTTCTCTCAAAGACTATTCTATTCTGCTTAACATATACTGAAGTATAGTTTTCCAAATATCAAGGCCTTCTAGGATATCTGTTTTCAAGGGAACAATATGGTGACACAGATGCTTCCATAAATCATATATTTTGAAAACCTATTCCAAGAGTGTGTACAGTCAACTCAAATGTGGAAAATACATATTTTCTGACACAAACATTTCCTCATTCCTATAGCTCTAGACTCACCATCTCTGTCTCATTGTTATATACAAGATGATTTCCTGAAAAAAAAAGTTTTCAAATTTTCAAAGTTAATTATTTGTGTAGATTTTAGTTTTTATTTATTACCCACAGAACACATTATATCTGCATATGCATTGATTTTTAAAATTATTTTAATTCACACGATAAAAACAAGCATTTCCATAACAGTATAATAAAAGAATGGTGGCACGTGAAACTGCAAATCTATTACACGACTATTCCTTTTAAATGTATAATTAAGTTACCACATTAATTTCTTTTTCCTTTTTTCTTCTCTTCCCTCCCCTCTCCCCCACCCTAGGGAAAATTATCATTAGACAAATATATGTATAGATAGATATAGATACAAATATAGATAGATATACAGGTATACATAAATGTATATGTATATATTTATATGTATATATATGTGGATATCTATGTATAAATAAAATCACTCTATACATACTTCTATTTATCAGTTCTTTCTCTGGATGCAGATAACATCTTCCTTCATAGGTCCTTTGTATTTAATTTGGATATTTTTAACAGTCAAAATTGCTTATTTACTCAAAGTTGTTTTTAAAACAATATTGTGGTTACTGTAAGTAATGTTCTTTTGGTTCACTCTTTGTTATTCATACAAGTCTTTCCATGTTTTTCTAAGACAATTGAGCTGCTCATTTCTTGAAGCACAGTAGTATTCCATCACAATATATACCACAACTTGTTCAGCCAATCCCTAATTGATAGGCATCCCTGTAATTTCCAGTTCTTTGCCACCGCAAAGAGAGCTGCTATAAACATTTTAGAACATATAGGTTCTTTTCCTTTTTCCCTAATCATCTTTGTAAATAGACCTAGTAGTGGTATTGCTAGTCAAAAGGTATAGGCAATTTAAGAAGTCTTTGGGAATAATTCGAGATTTCTCTCTGAAATGGTGGAACAGTTCACAATTCCACCAGCAATGAATTAGTGTCTCAATCTTTCCACATCCCCCCAACATTTGTAACTTTAACCTTCTATTATTTTCGACAATCTGATAGGTGTAAAATGATATCTCAAGGTTGTTTTAATTTGCATTTCTCTAATCAATAGTGATTTAGATCATTTCTTCACATGGCTATAGATTGTTTTGATTTCTTCTTTGCAAAACTACCTGTTCATATCCTTTGACCATTTATCAATTGGGAAATTACTTGTATTCCTATTGATTTGACAAAGGTCTTTATACATTTGAGATATGAAACCTTTATGTGAGAAATCACCTATAAAATTGTTCCCCAATTTGTGCATTTTTTCTGACCTCAGCTTCACTGTACAAAACCATTTTTATTTAATATAATCAAAATTAACCATTTTAGGGGTGGAGCCAAGATGGCAACTGGAAAGCAGTAACTGGCGTGAGCTCCCCACCAAGTCCCTCTAAAAACCTATGAAAAAATGGCTCTGAACCAATTCTAGAACTGCAGAACCCACAAAGTGGCAGAGGGAAGCAGGGCTACAGCCCAGGACAGCCTGGATGGTCTCGGGGTAAGGTCTGTCCCAAACAGAACTCCCAGCCCCCAGCTGAGGGGAGTGGAGCTGAGCCAAGCAGAGCCCACGAGGCGCAGCGCGGCGCAGCCTGGCAGACCGCGGACCAACGAGACCTGGAGTGGAGCGGAGAGTGCCCTAGCATGCTGAATTACTGAGCTGTGGCATGTACTAGACCTCACAACCCACAAACAGCAAAGAAGGTGAGTGGAAACGGCGGGACGGGATGGAGTTTGCGGTTCGACTACCACCCCTGAGGCAATGGAGGCGGGGCGGCTTTAGAAATTCAGCTGCAGTTGCTTCTGGCCCCAGGCCCACCTGGTGGGAGGAATTAAGTGGCTGATCAGAGCAGGAGTGCAGAGCCTGCTGAAGATTTAAGCCCTTTCCGGGTACGGGGTTTTTGGGACGGAGGAGCACTGGCAGAGCATCCACCCAAGCGTGGAACATAGAACTCTTAGGCACACCCCGTGGAAAAACTCAAGGGTTAAGTAAAGTGTCTGGGAACATGGCCAGATGGCGAAAACACACCCAGATTCAGTCTCAGACTCTGGAGTCCTTCTTTGGTGACAAAGAAGACCAAAACATACAGTCAGAAGAAGTTAAAGTCACAGAGCCTACAACAAAA
>JAQQSZ010020387.1:0-10152 GCA_028646595.1 Phalanger gymnotis
AAATAAGGAAGGGAGGGGGGAGGAAGGAAGGAGGGAAGGAAGGAAATAAGGAAGGAAGGAAGGGAGGGGAGAGGAAGGAAGGAAGGGAGGAAGGAAGGAAGGAAGGAAGGAAGGAAGGAAGGAAGGAAGGAAGGAAGGAAGGTAGGAAGGAAGGAAGAAAGGAAGGAAGGAGGGAAGAAAAGAGAACAAGCATTTATTAAGCACTTACTATGTGCCAAGCTCTGTTCCAAACAACAGAGGGAAGTTGGGTAATGCTCAGAGAAATCATTTGAGAAAGAGGAATTCTAAAGACCAATCTACTACAACTGTGCATGCAAACATTCTCTAGCAGAAATAGAAAAGTAACTAATGGGAATTTTAAACACAAGAGAAGCACAAATTCAGTTCCATTGTGTTTAACATAAATGCTAATACATTTTAAGGAATTAGAAGAATTCAGGTTTCTGCAGAAACTGCTAGTGATAAGTAGGAGCTGCAGGGTTTTTTAAAGAACACATCACACAAGTCTCACTATCTCTAGTGGCTTTTCAAATTTTATCATCATTACTATTTGTTTTATGTAGCAAAACATTACTGGGTATTTAGCATATCTGATTAACTTGCTTTGTAAAGATCCTAACAGTAGCATCCATATGTAAGTATTGAACATATATTTGGGATTAATGATGCTCTTTTAATAATAATATGCATCATTCACTTCCTTCCCAGGCTTTGGGAAACACCTTGCATTCATCATTCAAAATTATGTAATCAGGTCTTAAAATAGACAATGATGACCAGATTTTTGTGGGAATATATTAAGATAGGTACTGAATTTTTAACATCTGGTCTTCATTTGGCTCCCTGTTACATGCAGTGATTAGGGTGATGCAGGGTTTAGGTATTATAATGTGCCTTAAAGTAAAGTAAAAGGGGAGAAGATAGAACTTAAGGATATGATATTATTATACATTAGATGTGTATGATCATCAGGAATTAATTTTTCATGTTGTATCTTCCATCTAATGGAAACACGACTAATAAAAATAATATTATGATGTGAAATGTGCAAAGAAAGCCTTTCATTGAAATACAATAAATTTTATAACAGATTTATTCTGACAAGTCTTCAACTGCTCTGTCCTGCTCTCTTATATGCCTACATGTCAATGGATACAACTTTTATTATGAGCTTAAATACTTTAGCAGAAATTATGTATAACTACTGATGATATATGTCTAAAATTAAAGAGCCACTCCTGGGCCTCAGTGGGACTAAGGCACCATGTTCATTTCCTTCTTCACTAAGGGGACTCCATGCTCTGGACTGAGTTGAGCATGTAGTTTAGACCAGTTTCAGACCTGGAGGATCCTGGCCTCTAAATGATAGGCAAGTCTAAATTCTCAGGTTCTTTGGCTTGTGGAACCTCTACTTCAGTGCCCTGGGATGAATTACTTAAAGGTTAGATTTTGCCTTATGTCTAGGGTCTCTCCAGAGTTAGGACTAGAAATGTATTACATACAATTTGACTCAGGTATAGGACTGTTATTTATCTCCCACACAAAAAAAGGAAATGCTAAGGGACACAAAGCATTCACAAGCATGCATTGACAGAATGACTTTTAACAGGATTCAATAATTTAACTTGTAGCTACTATTATGCTCTCTCAGGTGACTGACACTTAAAACTTATCAGAACATAAAGCATCCTGTTGCATTGTGGAGTCATCTCCTGGTCCATGTCTTCTGCTAGTGCTCATTTTCTCTTACGAAGTCTCATCTTGCTCCTAGTCAGCTCCATCTAATAGTCCCAGGGTTTTCCAAACTCCCAAGGTCACTTCCAATTCTGAATATGTCCGTTTCAAGGATGTCCAGTCACCTACTTAGTAAAGGAAATATCTAGCAGAAAAGGGGCCCAGGTACAATATCATCTAGTACAATCTCTCCATATGGGAACAGCCACCCACTCCCATTCCCCTCACAGAAGAGTAGTGACAAAGAGAACTTCTTATCAAGCAAGCAAACTGAATAAATAGACAGAACCAGAAGCTTTCTCTTCTTCCCTGACATAACACTCTCAAGGCTGAGTCACACACAGGCAGAAGCAGCCAAAGGCTTGTAATCCCCAAAGTACCAAAATACAGCTGGCCAGTAGCAGGAAGATCGGCTTTGCACAGTGCCTACTCAAATCCAGCTCCACTACTACATTCTGCCCCCAGGCAAATGTCCTGAACAAATCAGCAAGATGCCATTTGGCACATGTGTCCATATCCTCAATCTTGAAGTACCAAGGAGCCTCAAGAATTTTCCTTTCAAGGACCTGCATGCACAAAAATATTTTTAGCAGCTCTTTCTATAATAGCAAAAAATTCAAAACTAAGGCAGTGCCCACCTATTGAGGAATGGCTAAATAAATTATGGTATTTGAAATAATGGAATGTTATTGCACCATAAGAAATGACAAAATAGACAGTTTCAGGGGAAACTGGGCAGACTTCTGTGAAATGATTACAGAGAAGTAAGCAGAACTAGGAGAACAGTTTGTTTAGACAATGACAACAATATTCCAAAGAAAAACAACCTAGAAAGAATTTAGAACTCTCATCACTGCAGTGACAAATCACAATTCCAGAGAGTTGAAAATGAAGCCATCTACCCACCACCTGCCAGAGAACTAATGGACTTAAAATGCAGAATGAGACATACTTTTCTGTACACAGCCAATGTGGGTATCTGTTTTGTTTAACTATGCATATTTATTTTGAATGCTTTTCTTCTTTGATTGTTCAATGCAGGGGGAGTGGAAGAGAGAGAAAATAAATGCTTGCTAATTAGAAAATAATTAAATTTGAAAAACAATTTTCCTTGGTATGTTTAACATGATCATATATGTATAGCCTTTATCAGATTTCAAGCTGTCTTGAATAGTGGAAGGAGGGGGGAAACATTTAGAACTCAAAATCTTATAGAAGTGAACATTGAAAACTAAAAATAAATAAATTAATTCTTTTAAAAATTGTCCTTTCAAGTACCTCATGACAGTGCTTTACACTAAAAAGTCTGACAAGATCCATGTGGCACAGTTATTAATTGTCTTCAGTATTCTAGACAAGGGAAGACAGCCTGTGCAAAAACATGGAGGTGGGAGAATCAAATGAGCAGAACCAGGAGGACAATTTATACATTGACTACAACACTATAAAGAAAACAACCTTGAAAGACTTAAGAACTAGGATCGATGCAATGACCAACCATGATTCCAGAGGACTGTTGATGAATGTTTTCCATCTCTTGATAGGGAAGTGATAGACTAGAGGTGCCAAGTAAGACAGATACTTTTAGGTACGGCTAATATTGAAATTGTTTTCCTTGACTATACTTATTTGTTACAAAAGAAAGCTCTCTTTTGGTGAGGAGAGAGAAAGAGAATTATGAGGGGCTGGGGATGGATGGATGACAAAAAAAATTTTGTCAATGAAGCCTTTCTACATATACATATATACATGTACATATAATAATAGCTAACATTTCTATAGGACTTATGATGTGTCAGTCACTGTGCTAAGAGGTTTACAATTGTTATCTCATTTGATCCTCACAACCCTGGGAGGTAAGTGCTATTATTATCCCCCCTTTTAGAGATAAGGAAACTGAGGCAGCAGAGTTTAATTTAATTTGCCCAGGATCACATAGCTAGTAAATGTCTGAGACTGCATTTGAACTCAGGTCTTCCCGACTCAAGGCCAGGCACTCTATCCACTCTACACACAATATGCAAATATATGTATGTATATAGAGACACACACATATACATACGTAAATATAAACAAACATATATGTATACACACACATATCAATCTTTCTATCTATCTAATTTCCTCTTACCGAGGTCAGCCTCTGAATGTACCCATCCTGCTCTGTAATGAACTAGAGATAGCCAGGGGACATTGGAGGTCTTTCCTGGAGACAAGATAGCTGAGGTTGAGAACAGTGATTGCTTTTGTCTTCTCCCAAGTCCCCGCAGATCCCAAGTCCATTCTGTGAGTCCCAGGATGAGAGTTCCTCCAGAATTTCAGCATTGTCATCTGATACATCAAGCATTAAGTAGGTACTTCTTTGCTGTTTGAATGGGAATAAGTAAACTCAAAATGTGCATGTCTTAGATCTACTGGTTCTAATCCAATAAATCCAAAAAAAAACCATTTATTTAGTGCCTATGTTCTAAGCATTGTGCTAAGCTCTGGGGGTACAATTAATAAAAGGAAGGACAATCCCTACCCTTAGTTGCAGACAGATCTAACATGTGGGAAGCTTCAAGGGTTCAGTAGAGCAGCAGGCTCACAGCCACTTAGGACATATGTTCTATTATGTTATTATTCACAGGCCCTTTCCCACCCCACATACCTAAGTTATTCATTAGATTAAATTAAATTAAATTATTCCTGGCTTTTAAAGCATCAAACAATAGTCAAGGAAGGAGACTATAGGAAAGCTACACACTCACACACACACACATACACACACACACATACTCGTAAAGTGTACTGAATTATATGCTGACTAGAAATCAGATGAATAAAACTAGATTTTCTGGAAATACTTGTCAAAGTTCTTGGAAACCAGTGATGAGAATGTCAACAATATTTGGTTCCCTAGTAATTGAGGACTCTAGGAATAGACTGAAGTATCCTGAAGTCCTCCACTACTAGGGAACCAAATACCACCCAACATACTATTCCACTTTTCAACAATATTTAGGAAGTTTTTGTCCTTATATTGAAAACAAAATGTCTCTTTGCAACTTATGTGCATGACTTCTTACTCCACCCCATAGGACTGAGAATAATTATTCCTATTCAAGTAATCCCTTCATATAACTGAAATTTAGTGTTACTATTTTGCGTATAGATTCTATGTTAAAGGCAAATGCTGATAGTATCCCGAATTACAGTATTAAGTGTATGTGCCCAGTTCCACGTAAATCATTGAGCCAAGGTCATGTGATTTGAACTCACTGAAAATTCTCGACTGAAAAAAAAAGAGAGAGAGATGGGAGGATTCTCAAAAAGAGTGAATAAGTGCTAAATGAGTTGATCTACAAATCTGAACACTCCTTGGTAATAAGTTCATTCTCCCCTATAGAGAGGCACAACTGAAGAGATAAAAGTTGGCTGACTCTCTGAAAATCACAAAGAATTAGATACTTAATAGCAATTCCACCCAAATGGGAAGGCACAAAGGAGCTATCAACGTTACCTAATGGTTAATTCAAGAGAAATGCATTCCAGGTAAAAGGAAGAATATGAGCAAAAACATGGGAGGAAGAAAATTATAAATAACAAGTCATCTAATTGATTTTGAGTTTGTGGGAGTAGTGGGGATAAGGCAGGAAAGGTGAGTTGGAACTGAATCATAAAAAGTCCTGAGTTTCAGGAGAAGGCATCTTATAGAAGAAGTTCATGGTTCAGGTAGATTTGGAGACCACTAGATACCTTCTCGGGTCCTGTTTAAATCCATTATCTTTTATGAACAAATGACTTTATTTAGTTGACAATGGAGAACCACTAATTTGTTTGTTTTGAAAAGGAGATGAAAGTGCCAGATCTATGCTTTAGAAAGATTAATCTAACATAGTGTTCAGATTAAATACTAGGGAGACTGAGAGAATGAAGGTTAGGGAAAGTGGTTAGGAGGTTATTTAAATATTCAGTCATCCCCAGTCTATCACTTATCTTCCTGCCTATTGGCTCACTCCCTCCTGCTTACAAACATGCCCATGTCTCCCTCATCTTCAAAAAACCCTCACTTGATCCTTTAACATCCTATATCTCTTCTGCCCTTTGTAGCTAAACTCTTTGGAAAGGCAATCCACAATAGGTGCCTCCATTTTCTCTCCAACTACTCTCTTCTTAACCTCTTACAATCTGGCTTCTAGCCTTACCATTCCACCAAAACTGCTCTCTCCAAAATTACCAATGATCTGTTAATTGCTGACTCCAATGGCCTCTTTTCAGTTTTTCTTCTTTTTCACCTCTCTGCAGCCTTTGGCACTGTTGATCACCCTCTTCTCCTTGATACACTCTTCTCTAAGTTTTTGGAACACTACTCTCTCCTGATCCTATCTGACCATTCTTTTTTAGTCTCCTTTGCTGGATCTTCATCTAGGTTAAATGTTCCACAGAGTTTTGTCCTGGGACCTCTTTTCTTCTATACTACTACTTCCTCTGCACTACTTGGTAATCTAATCAGCCCCTCCCTTCTCTATGCTGATGATTCTCAATCCTTACCTATCCTGCCCTAACCACTCCAGTAACCTCCAATCTCAGATCTCCAACTCCACCCTCTTGAGCTAGTAGTAGTATCTTAAACTCATTATGTCCAAAACAGAACTCATTCTTTCCACTTCTTCCTAACTTCCCTGTCATTAGTGAAACCAACACCATCCTCCCGGTCCCTCAGTCTCAAAAACTAGACGTCATCTTTGAATTCTCACCTCCCATATCCCATCTGTTGCCAAGGCCTTCTGATTATACCTTTGCAACATCTCTTGAGCATGCAACCTTCTGTTCTTTGATACCGCCACCTCACAGGTGCAGGCCCTCATCACCTCACACTTGTACTACTGCAATAACCCATTGGTGGTTCTGCCTGCCTCAAGTCTCTCCCCCTTCCCTCGATCCTTCATTCAGCCACTAAATTTATTTTCCTAAAGGGCAGATCCAAATGGCACCCCTCCCCCTACTCAATAAACTCTATTGCCTTTGAGATCAAATATAAGATTCCTTGCCTGGCATTCAAAGCCCTTTAAAATCGATTGCTCCCTCCAACTTTCAGTCTTTTTGTGCCTTATTCTTCTCTATGTCAAAGGGTTGTGAGACAGTAGAGAAAGGAAGAAGAGGGAGCTCACAAGAAGAGTTTCTACTTTCTCTGTAAAGTATGAGGTGGGATCCTTTGCTTAGGAGAGGAGGGGTGGAAGATTTGAGAGAAGAGGGAAGGTTGATCTCCAGGGCAACAGTATCAAAGTTTGGAAAGTAACCTACATAGAGAACTATCAGGAAACCACCATAAAAGAGGGAGGATGGGGCACTAAAGTGACAATTTTATTTCATGCAAAGAAAGCCAAAAATAGTGCCATTATATGACAATGGTGTGCTAATCTTGACTCCCCACAACTTCCCTTGAACTGAAGGCATAGTATGTGGGTTCATACAGGAAGCTTTGAGGCTCACTCTTTTTGTTGAAGCTTTTCTAAAGTATTGCTTTAACTCTAGCAAATATATATATAAATGCGTATATATATATACACATATATATATACATATATATATATGCATGGGAGACTTTATATGTGTAAATCTGATCATTGCTCTGTGTGATCAAATGGATACAAGATTTGCTGCCACTGCACATGTTCAATTTTATTGATTCAGCCTTCAAAACCCTTAAGAGACTTCATTTCTCAATATAAGAGAGGGATGTTGTTGGGTCTTACAGTATCATTGACACCAGGGAGTGAAGAGATGAAGCTTGCATGTCAGCACTGTAAGAGAGAGCTCTCTTGAGCAGGGACACCTGGGATAATTTCACTAAATCCTAGTGTAGTACTGTTACCATCACTGTATTTTCCCTGACCTCTAATCTCAGGCTTTTGATCCATACTACAAATGCCTTTACACCTATCTTCCTAGTCTTTGGTTTTGTTCACTCCTTAAACCCTCAATTTCCTCTCAGACCACAACTTTGACCTCTTAAATCATGACTAGGAACATACACTCCCTCAGTGTTCCTGTCCCCCTTCCATTAATTGCCTCTTCACCATCCCTGATCTGGCAGCCAGCCCCATGAAAGCAGCAGGAAGGTAATATGTCTTACTCTTTTTTTGTATCTTCCATGGTTTGGAGTATTTGCAGTGTTAAGGGAAGATTAGCACTTCTGGTGTGAGGGCTTGCCACGCCCTTTTCAGGGCTGCTCATCCAACTTTGGTATCCACCTTTCACCCACCTCTCACTTGTGGCTCCAAGAAGCCATAGCATATGCCAGAAGAGCTAAACCAGGTTGAGGGTAACTGATAAACCTCAAACCTGTTGGTGAATTAGGGGTATATCTACTCTAAGCATGTGAAGACTTCCCTCAGTGAAATGGGCAGATGAGAACAATTTATTCCATTGTCCAAGAAAGCAACTGAAGCAGCGCTCTCAAGCTGAAGGGCTCTGTGGAGCACTTAGAGCTTGGCCAGACATCAAAGATGCCAAAAACATCCGCTGTACTCTGGGGCATCACTAATCATCCTGACTTTTGTCTTACCACTGGATTTTGGTGACTCTGGAAGAGAAAGGAAGGCTGATGACTTTATGAAACTGTCTCATTTAAATCCATTTCACAAGCAAGTTAAGATATTACCTCATGATGTCATTGGTCCTCTGAAAATGAAGGACAAACAACAATCTCCCATGATGACTAGTGCTTTGCGCATAATATGTGCTCAATAAATTTGTTGAATGGATGAATGAATGTGTGCCACTAGGTTATAGGAGGATCAATTAGGTGAATTGGAGATGTTTAACCTAGAGAAAGCAGAGACACCTGATTGCACTTCAAGTATACAAAGAACTATCATGTGAAAGTGGGATTAAATTTATTTTACCATGGCTCCAGAGGGTGGAATTAGGACCAATTAGTTTAGGTTTAATTACCTTTTAAAAGAAACATCTAAATAGCATCAATAAATGCTGATAAGCAGCTCACTGATGCTATCAAGCCTCTTATCTCCATAGACTGAAATACAGAAGTTAATTACTGGCCTAGTCTAGAATAGATTCCTCAAGCTTTCTTAAACAACCCAACAAATTTTCAGTACCCCAAAATGAGGAATTATTCTTTGATCATACAAGATTTATTGAAGGCTTCCATTTCCTACAAGGATAATTTCCTATTTCTAAGAGGGGTGAAAATTCCCAGAGACCTAGCTATGAAAAAGAAAAGAGCCAGGTATTCCTCTTTACCTTTTGGTATCTTATACAATGACATGGTCAATGGAGAGCTGGCCTCAAAGTCAATAAGTCTTGGATTCAAGTCTTGCCTCTGATATATACTGGCTTTGACTCTGGGCAAGTCACTGTGCTCTAGGCTGCTCTCTAAGACTAAAAATTGAAGAGAAGGCACTGACTTGCATTGAGAGTGGGAATTTCCTCTCCCTGGAGCTCACTATAACAGTAAAATCATAGATCTAGTCTAGGGTAGGGAACCTATGACCTTGAGGTCACATGTGGCCTTCTAGGTCATTAAGTGCGGCCTTTTGACTGAGTCCAAGTTCTACAGAACAAATCCTTTTATTAAGGGGATTTGTTCTGTGAGGTTTAGATTCAGTCAAAAGGCCACACTTGATAACCTAGAAGGCCACATGTAGCCTTGAGGCCATAGGTTCCCTACCCCCGGAGTCCTTCTCTCTATCTTTATACCATAAAATATAAAGCAAAAGATTGATTCTACCCAAAAACAAAAACTTCCCTCATTCTTTTAGAGTTATACCTCATTTCTATATCATGGGATCATAGGTTTAGAATAAAGATATTTTCAAGAGCTGTTCCATATCTATTCCATATCCCTGTGGCATATTCCATATCCCTGTGGCATAATCTAGCTAGACTGCACACCTTCTCAAAATGGGAGACAGAGACAGAAATAGCTAGAATAACTGATGGACCCATGGATGGATGCCCTTAGCCCCAGAAGAATTCTATTAACTCCTGTAACTTTATCTGACCAACCTGTGATTGGTATATTTAAAGTTGCTTACATCTCCTCATCCTAGATTGCTACATTTGTTAAAGATGCTATCCTTCCTTGGTCTACCTCAGTTATAAAAACCTGTCTACACCACTCCATCCAGCCTCTAGTTCTGGGCAGGCCTGGTCTCTCTTGGAAATGTGCTGAAATCTCTGCCCAAACCAGGGTGTAGTAGGAAGGCCTAATTTATAATCTCAAATATAATCATGTATATGTTTGAACGGTTCGAAATTGCAAGGCATGAGAGATTTGCTAAGTAGAAAACAACAAAAAAATTATTTAGGCCCCACCACAGCAGATCCGTGAACCAGCCTCCCCATTCCGACATCTTGACAAAAAGACTCCAGGCCCAGAAAGCCCACCTCACAAGAGTAACCAGGAGGCCA
>JAQQSZ010020388.1:0-10152 GCA_028646595.1 Phalanger gymnotis
AGGGCAGACTGGGGAACAGGGCAACCAGAATGTACGCCATTTTGGAGTGGGGGGGGGAGGAAATGGGGAGAAAATTTGTAATTCAAACGCCTGTGAAAATCAATGCTGAAAACCAAACATGTCAAAAATAAATTAAAAAAAAAAGAAATCACTAAAAAAAAAAAAAAAGAAAAAAGAGGACCAATATAACATTTTTTTAAAAGTTACATGCAATAAAAGCTAATAGTTAGCATTTATGCAGTACCTTAAAATAAACAAAGCCCATTACATCCATAATCTTCTATAATTCTCACAACAACCCTGTGAAGTAGGCGATATCATCCCTCTTTCACAGATGAAGAAACTGAGGCTGAGAAGCAAAGGGACTTGCCCAGAGTCACACAGCAGCCTCTGCAGCAGGATTCAAACTTAGGACTTCCCGAGTCCAAGCCCAGCACATTATCCACTCTGCCCTCAGCTGCATCCTTACACTTGGGGATCTAGGGCCTAGACTGGGAATGTGCCTAGGATGGACCTGTACACATAGCAAGGGCTCAAATAACTGTTGACTTGGGGGAGGGGATAGGAGAAAGGAAATACTCGAGTCAAAGAGTTAATTCTATTAGGTGGCCAGGCCACTTCTTATAAACCAAGGATGCTACTCAAATTATTGAAAAGAGAGAATCAAAAGATGAATCAGGGAACATGCATTTGATGGTATCTTAGGGAGAAAAGTCTACTTTTCTAAATTACTACCCAAAGGAAGGCAGGAAGAAAGAAAGCAGGTGACATCTGCTAAAGGTAATAAAACTACAAATCTCTCCATAGACTCCAGTCACTAGATTTTAGAAGCAGAGTACTTAGAATTAGGGAAGGGACAGCCCCACTGTCCTCTGCCTTGAAGACTCCACTTCTGAAGCATGGCATTCCTTTTCAGAGGGGACGATGATAAACAGAGGCAGCAACCAGGAGGGTGAGGATATTCTGAAGAACTTAGCTAAAGAAGATAAGACTTTAAGAAGAGACAAGAGAATGATCTCCAAATACATCAAAGGAGGTGTCACTCAGACGAATGAGAATTATTCTGCACGGTCCTTAAAGGCAGAATTGTTGCAGGGAGGCATACCTTAGTTCAACATAACAGAAAAGATATTTCTAATAACTAGAGTGGTCCCAAATTGAAAACAGCTGCTCACAGAGGTAGCAAGAGACAGGATGCATTCAAGTGAAGGCTAGACGACAACTTGTTGAGAATATTGAAGACAGCACAACTGGATCAAACAAGGGGTGAAATAGATGACATGTGAAGTCCCTTTAACTGTGAGATGTTGTAATTCTTTGTCTTTCCTTAGTGGCACTGAGGGTAAAATTGTGAGTTCACAGCCATTAGAATGTGAACTCCTTGCTTTGTATCCCTAGGCCTTAATAGAGTGCTTTGCACATGGTGAAGTGATTAATAAAAGGCTGGCTGTTGACTGACTTGGCTAAAACTACTGGTGACTTTCTAGAAGCTATGGGATTTACTAATTACTTCCACTCCAAGTGTTGCTTTGGGATATTTCCACATCTGACTGTTTGACTGAAAAAATCTGGTTGACAGATAGAGTGCCGGGCCTGAAGTATGGAAGACCCGAATGCCAATCTAGCCTCAGACATTTATTTAGCTGTGTGACCCTAAGCAAGACACTTAACCCTGTTTGCCTCAGTTTCCTCATCTCTAAAAAGAGCTGGAGAAGGAAATAGCAAACTGCTCCAGTATCTTTGCCAAGAAAACCCCAAAAGGAGTCACGAAGACTCAGGACTATAAACGACTAAACAACACAAAATCTGGTTGGCAGAAACTTTCAAATAACAGCTAATGAATTTCTCTAGAGATGTTTAGAGAGGTTTCCTTTAAGTTAGTGGGTTACTTATTTCAAAACCTACCTTCTTAGTTCTTTTCACATTAAAAGATTTAACAAGGAAATAAGGTGTGTGTTGGAGTGGGAAGCATGGACCGTCATAAATAACAAAATTCTAATAGAGAAAAAAACTTATACAGTACAAATACACAATGAACTACCAAAGAAATGCCATCTGGAAGAGATTTCCACTTACAAAAAAAGATGGTGTCAATACCTGCTCACTTCAGCTCGAGGCAGATTGCTATATAATTCCATCATGTCAACAGCAGAAGCTTTCTCCCACCCATTTGACAGTAGACGTTGTTTCTGGAATGTGCAAGGGCAGATAAAAAAGAAAATCGATTCAATTCAAAAACTCTTAAGCAACTACTCTGTGCACTGTGTTAAATGACGGTGTGATAAACAGACAAAAATTCAGTAGTCCCTGGCCTCAAGGTGCTTGCATTCTGGGCACATAAGAGTTTTTTAAATCATCATCAGTTTCCTGAGAAATGACCTCCTTTCACAAGTCTGCTCCAGCCTCTACTGATCACTGCTTTCTGAATTCCAATAGTCCTCAAAGTCCACACCATGAAATTTAGTACCTGATTAGAAATTGCCCCATATTGTTCTCTGGATTAATGCCTCAGGTTCAATTAACTATGAATTAACTGGGATAGTCATGTGATTTATGTCAGATTCAGGTACTTCACTGTTAAAATGAGGATCATATAAAATGAGGGGAGGGCCTAGGCATATGGGTACATTAAACTTTTAGACAGAAAATAGGCATATCTTTTACATACACACAAAGGTATTTTCACTGCAGGACAGGTATAGAGAATAGACCTGTGGTTTCAAAAGTACAGAGGAGTAACTCTCTGATTACAAATTTCCCTCTGCCAATGCAGGTCAGCACCTCCTTTGTGACTTATGGTCTTAAGAGGCTTGCCTAGAGCCCTGAGAGGTTCAATAATTTAACCAGGGTCACACAGCCATTATGTGTCAGAAGTGGAACCTGAACTCAGGTCTTCTTGGCTCTAAGGCCAGCTCTCTATCCACTATGCCACAGATACCTCATTTTCACTATACAACCATTTTTACATTTCCCACAAAAATTTAACTGTCTTTATTCATAAAAGGTACACTGGTTATAGGACTTTGCTAGAAATACATGAAATCAACCACAGAAAATAGCTACCACATTATCCTCTTTTGTTTACATGGATATGAGACTGCTTAGAAAAGTAGGTATTTGGGAAATTCCTAAATTTATTTTATCTGGGAAGGGGAAATTGGCCTTTGCTAACAAAAACTCTATTAATGCTTTGTTGTTCCAACCTGAGAGTCTAAAGATTTGCAGGTTTCAACTCCAGCCAGGTCACACTGTCGCCTTCGAAGGTTCTCAACCATGATCTGCCCAAACTTATCATCCATATTAACCTAGAATGAGACAAAATTAATCAGGGCATTACAAGAAGGATTTTAAAATTAAGTTTAGGGAAAGTGTTAGGCAGACAAATTACAAACTGGTACCTCCCATGAAGGAAGTAATACAGCTGCCTTAAACGTCTTCAATCCATAGTCCCTCTATTGAAGTACTCAATAAGACTATTCATTAATATGACACTCAAGCAGATGACTGGCTACTTTAATCCAAAATTCATGAGCAAAAAAAGGAAACACATCTACCTATCATTACCAGCAGCCCATATGATCATTAAAGGTATATCACTAACTGTTTAAAAACTCCAACTTGTTTTTATTGAATATTTGTTTCAGACCCATAAACAGAGCTCTCATTTTTCCTACTTAGATGTGTCCAAACCTACTGCCTAGAATTCTAAGTCTTTCAAAAAAAATACTCAGATTTAACTGAGAAGTCATTAGGGAGCAAAACCTTTAAACATAATTAAATTTTGGAAAAAAAACTCAAAACATTTTCCTTCTTATTACATTTTCTTGTTACATTTTCCCAAGGATTCACTATGACAGGACTAGTTCTAGTTAAAGTCATAATTCTTAATTTCCACTAGCAAATGATTTTCCTATAAAATAACCCGCCTTATACTTCACAACTTTTTACTTCTCCATTCATATTAATAAGTCTAGTGTTTCTAACAGTGAAGTACTTGAAACTAACTCAGATTAAAAAGCACATACTAAGAACCTGAGGAATCTGACCTTAGCACATGCAGCTACCACTGATGTATTCAGTATTTACTCCAATATTTATTATGCACAGTGCCAGGCACTACGGGGAATACAAAAAGAGAAGAAAAGCTCCTTAAAGGGCTAACTGTTGATCAATCATGTATTTACTGAGCCCCTAACACTTGAAGGTAATGTGCTACAGTCCATGGGAAACATTAAAAAGTCTCTGATTATAACATTATAATTTAATTAGACAGACAAGACAGACATACATGGAACTAGTCAACAATATGATACAAGGGAGTAGAAAATTAAAACCTAAATTAAAAGTTACAAACAATAATCAATGTGTTTTATAGTAACAGAGAAGGCTTTGGTGCAAGAAGTGGAACTTGAGTTCTAAAGGGTTGGTATAATTTGGACAGCAGAGAAGAAAGGACAGTCCATGCAGTGGGAACAATCTGAGAACAAGAAGTCTCAGTAGAATGGAGGTGCTCAAGAAGGAATTAGTAGAAAATAAGGTTAGCTGGAGAGGATGGGGATGATTTATGGAATGTCTTGAGAGCCAAGCTAGGTGGGGGGTTTTAGATTTGATTCTATTGGCAACAGGTTTTTAAATTAAAAAAAAAAGATATGTGATCAAAATAGTCTTTTAGGAGGATTAAATAGGAGAGATCAGTTAGGAAGATAATGATCTTATCTAGAACTATAGCAATAGAAACAGAGAAGAAAACAGAAAATCTAAGAGCTACTGCAAAAAATTCCCAGGACCTGGGGAAAAGCTAGACATAGCACAGAGGATATTCAGGATGAAAGAAGAAGATTAAAAAATAACTTGAAAGCTTCTCATCCAGAAGAATAATGTTGCCAATGACAAAAGTTGGAGAATCAGGAAAAGAAGTCAGCACTGGGAAGGGTAGTGGGAAGAGGAAGTCCGATTTCAGATGTGTGGAATCTGAGGTTCTGGTAAGCCTTTTGAGTGCAGAAACAACGAATTTGAGAGCTGAGAGGAACCTTAAAGAATACAAAGTGAAGCTCCATAATTTACAGATGATAAAAAAGTTAACTGACATCTCAAATGCGAAACAGCTAATCCCTGGAAAAGCCAGAAGTAAAGTCCAGGTAGTACGTGGCTACATAGGACTGAGCAAATGATACAGATTTGGAAGTATGAATAAAATAACTCACAGACATTCTGGGTGACAAAGGAAGGGCAGCAGAGAAACAATCTGAGTGGATATGCACAGATAGAGGGTAGGAATAAGAGTCAGGAAAAGAGAGAGAGAGAAAGAAGGTCAGAAGAGTAAATGAAGAACCACCTGACATGAGAAAAGAAAGTGTCATGGAAGCCACGGCAGGAGAGATTCAAGAAGGGATTGGTGTTGACTGTAACAGGAGAGTCAACATGATGAGGAAAGCTGTTTTTTAAGATGACAAAAACCTAAGAATATTGGTAGAGAAAACAGAAAGAGTAAATGGAAAAGGAGAACAAAGAAGGGAAGGGATAAATGCCCACTGGGATTCTGCACAAAGTCCATACCATTGCAGATTGTTACCTGTTCGTAGTTTATGAACATCGCAGTTTCAAAGGTGTTGGCTGCCCATTTTATAAGACTTGCTGATTGCTCCGGTGTCATGTAAACCAGTACACATTCTGCTATCAGCAGAGTTGGAAATCTTAAGAGAGGAAAAAAAAATTTAGCTATTTTAATCAATTTGGATTAACACATGATGACCAACAGAGGGCAGTTCTTATCACAAGGAAACTAGTAGGATTTAACCAAGTATCATAGTAAACCTGGTTACAATAAATAAGTATCAAAAGTAAAGGCTTCTGTCAACATGTGGAAATACACAGGAATAGTAAGCTAGGGAAATGATTCATCGCATGTTACCTGATACCTCGGCTTGCTGAATCCTTCCACATACAAAATCAAAGTCTATAATCATAGCACAATAGATTTGAAAGTCTAAGGGAGAATAGATGATGTTGAATCCCCTCATTTTATAGATGAGGAAAAGGCTCAGGGAAATCAAGTGACCTGACCAAGCGGTAAAAGAGAACAAACAGAAGAGAAAGGACTAAGGATGATGCTTCAAAAAATATAGGGAGCAAAGGGAACCTCCCTCCTAGAAGACAGGATACACAAGGGCTCAAAGATGCCTCTACATGCCACAGGCCATCAGAAAGGATGAAATGCTCCTTCTTAAAGCAGCAGGACATCAGTGGAAAAACCAAGAAAAAAAGTCAGAGGGCCTGGATCTGAATCCTCTAATTTCAAACTATGGGTTCTTTTCACTGTATCATCATGCACTGGAAGAAAGCCCTGAGATCATCCACCTCCTCATTTTACAAATAGGGAAAATGCACTCTTCTGAAGAATTGGCCACAAAGGTTACTAGCAGAAGAAAGAGGACTACAGATGATGCTTCTAAAAAAGACTGGACAGAAAAACAAACGCTGTGACATACAAAACAAAAGAAAAAAGCAAACAGTTACCTGTCTTTCAAAGAAGGCCCAGAAGCTTCTGAATAATAAAGCATCAGGTAAAGGTCGGAAAGTAAAGTGATAAACAGTGGGTGTAAGGCATTCTCTGCTAAGGCGTAATGAATCAACCATCCATTTTGGGATAACAAGAGAAGTCTGCTATCTTCCTAGGGCATGTAACAGGACATGACACAATTTCCCAAGGCTTGTCAATATGAGAACTACCCATTTCTAGGCAAAAATGATATTGAGACAAGAAATCTAGAAACCACTTCTAAGTAGCATAAATAGTCATTAATGGATCAATGTCAACTTGGAAGGAGACCTCTAGTGGGGCACCCCAGAGATCTGTGGTCAGCTGCTGAACCTTTATTATCAACCAAAACATGTATGTATATGTATAGATACATGTATGTATATATGCGTACATGTGCATGTGTGTATCTATCTCCTATCTTTATTGCACAAATCTGGAAGAAATAGCTAATACCCTGAATGACAGAGCGACAATGGCTAAAATGTCAGGCTAATTTTAATAAGGTGAAATTTAATAGGAAGAAATATCAGGTCTTACACATGTGTTCAAATAAATCAATTTCAGCAATACAAGAGGGAGGTGTGGACAAATAGGAGTTTGTCTAAAAAAGGACTAATTCAAAATGAGTCAAATGATATGGCAGCTCCTGCTCTGCGCCCCCCCCCCCCACAAAATTCAGGTAATCTTGGGCTGCATTAAAAGATGCACATGGTATCTAGCATAATTCTGCTGTAGTTTGTCTAGAAAACTGTCCAGTTCTGGGTACATTTTACAAAGGTCATTAATAAGTTAAACTCAGTCCAGAAGCAGGTGGTCAGATGGTAGGTTCCACGAATATGCCATATTAAGATAACCTCAAAAGACTGGGGGTGGTTAGTGTGAAGAAGAAAGAAAGCCATATGATAAAAGGCTGTCATGTGGAAGAGAGATCAGCATTGTTCTGCTAGGGCCCAAGAAACAGAACTAGCACAGGCAGAAGATAAGAAGAGCTGGGTTTAGGATTTTATTGAGGAAAAATTTCCAAATAATTAGAACTACCCTGCCATGGAAGGTAGCAGGTTCTGTCCTACCTCCCTCAAAGTCTTTTAAGGCAAACCTGGTAGGGATTCTGGCTAGGTATGGGGTGCACTAGGCAGCTTCTGAGGGAGCGGACTGAAATCAGGCTTTAATTGAGTGATTCCTGATTGGTCAGAAAAAAGATCTGATTCATTAACCAAGAGTTTCAATGCTGGCAATGCCACCTAGGACTGGGAAAAGGGGAAGCTTTTCTTAAGTGCCAGGTGCTCTCTAATGCCACCTATGTATAGAGAAGGAAAAGCAGCACAGGATCTTGTAGTTTCTATGGTTATCCTGGTAAACTTGTTTGAAGAAGGAACCTGAGCTGAACTGAGCTGCTGTGAGCACAGTTGTAAGTGGACCACGTAGCATTCAGATAACTAACTATATATAGCTCAGAGACAGTTGGTTTGATGAACCTTGCAATTTTTTAACTTAAAGAGAACTATTTTTCTCAGTAAAAGATAATACTTTCTAAATGTTCTTTTAAGGGTGGATAGTTAATTAAAAGGGCTTACTCAAGTAGAGAAGATTTCCCTAGCTGAAGAGGTGAGGATTAAGAGTCAAGCAGTAAAAAGAGAAGCAGTTTCATATAACGTAGATGTGCCTGAATGGACCAGTAATCCTGAAGACTGTACATGAATTTTCATTCCTTACGTTTATAAGTGAGTGCCCACTCTTTACCACAAATATAAAGTTCATTGGTAGAAAGATGTGATATCCATTGACTAAATGGGAGTTCAAGATCTGGAGCGCTGAATAGGTCAAATGTCCCCTTCTCAACAGAATTATTCCTAGAACCTTTAAAGGTAACTATGTGATGGTGGTGCTCTACCTCTGGGAGCTTAACTTGTGGGTACGAGAGCAGGGTATAGGAGTGAGCAAATCCAGAGAGAAGTGAGGTGTTTTATATACCTAGGTATGAGGTCTGAGGCCCCAAGTCTTGCACAGTGTGAATGCTGACTATACCCCATGGTAGCACTCCATTTTTGCCATTGTTACATTGTGGAAAAGACCACCCCTTTTGTCTTGATGAAAGGTAGTGGTCTCTCTCTGGTGAGAGATCTTCAAGCACAGGAAGAGAGAGAACTAGATGGTGTGTGAGGACAAGTTTGTGATTCTGCCATACAGAACTTTACTATTAACAGGCAATGTTTATCAATCCTATTTTACAAATAAAGAAACAGAATTAAAGAGACTAAGGCTACAGTGCAAGAGAATTAGCCAAAAACACCTGAGTTTCCTGAGACTAATCATTTTAATAGTCTCCAAAACATAGTCTACATTTACTATAGGGTCAAATCTGAGCGCTTTTGGAGCTAAAGTTAACATTTTTAGTTCAGGCCACCTTTACCTTTAGGCATTAGTTAAAGTAATGCGGATGACTGACTGAACCAGATTTTCAGCAGAAATATGAAAAGGCTGAATGAAAATAATTTTTTAGTTGCCCAACAGTGAATGTCTTAGTGAACAGGGAGAGGAGAAGGGAAAGAAGCAGGCAACCCTAATAAATGTGTGACTTCAAGAAATGTCAGCAACTTAATTCAAAAACTCCCAGTAGAACTGTTAAAATAAGGCGTACAGAAGAACAAAATCCTTGAAGCACAGAAAAAAATAGTTAAGACAGATGAGATCCTTCCTTTGGGACTAAAACACAACAAAAATTCCTTCAACTATATAATTTTTGTCTTTTTTTCTTTTTTTGAAGGACCTCTAGTAAATATATCATACTAATATGTAGAAGAATGCAAATGTGGATTAGTAATAATAAAACAATTCTTTCTAAAGACACTGCAAAAGCTGCCTGCCTTTGATATCTACCTCAAACTGGTTAAGCACTCAAAGAAAGAAGCACCAAGGCATGTACTTTGGAAGGGCACAGGTATCTTGAAACCAAAGTCAAATGTTAAGGGGGTGTGTCTGTATGAAAACATCCTGGTTTCTCTTAATACCCCACTATGGGTTATTTATGAACTTAACTCTTTTTAACCATATTCATCCTTCCTGCCAGTACTAACTACTGGGCAGGGATAATGAATTCCAATTGCCTGGTTATAATAATTTCTCCTTTAACTTTCCTAACCTTATTCCTCTGCATCTTCAAGGGATGCCCTCTAGTTCCAATACTTTTGTAACTGGTGAATATTTGAGAGTCACCCTCTCTTTATTTTTTATAATTACATAAGGCATCGATCTTAATATATTCTCAACTTTTATCTCCTAAAATAAGATTCCAAAGCTTATTTCACCCTGCTGTAACAGAAGAGAAATCTTGATTGTTTTAGCTGCTCTTTCACCAATTTCTTTAATTTTTGGTTTTCCCAAGGTCACTATATAAGTACTGCATGCAGAAAATCCCAAGTACAGAAACACAATGTTTTATATATGGAAAGAAAATGTTTTATATTTTTGTTACCTTTCCTGATTAAATTCTTTTAAAATTCCCTATTCTGTTTTCTTTTTTTCTCTCTTTTTTTTAAATTTATTTTTAATATGTTTAGTTTTCAGCATTGATTTTCACATGCGTTTGAATTACAGATTTTCTCCCCATTTCC
>JAQQSZ010020389.1:0-10152 GCA_028646595.1 Phalanger gymnotis
GAGATTTGAACTCAGGTCTCCTGCCTCCAGGTTCTGAGTTCTGTGTCTTGTAGTGCCCCCTGACTGGCAGAAGTTGCCAAGAGACAAAATTGGGACTGACAGAAAGAAAAGAGTCCTGCTAATTACTGAAGTAGAGTGAGAAGAAGCGGCCAGTTCTGCTGAGCAGAGGTCCTTCGGTAAAGGCTGGATGGCCGCTTTGGGGTGGGGTGGAGTGTCCCGTGGCTTGGGAGGTCATAACCAGCTTTGAGATTCTGAGATCCTGTCACTCTGAGAGAGGGACATTCCTCGAAAAGATCTTTGGAACCCACTTAGGGCATCCCAGCCCCAGCATTCCCAGTGCCAGAGACCCCCTATCACCCTAGAGACACCACAGCACAGGCCAGGGACCCCCAGACCCTAAGCATCACGTTGTACTGAAAAGGGAAAAGCCCCCTCTTTTGTCCCTTCAGTATAAAGCTTTCCCTTGGTTCCCCTTCTACTTGGGTGATTTCCTGTTCCTTCTCAGCCTCTGTTGGTTTGTTATCCATGTCAGACCCACTGGGGCACAGGACTTTGCCTGGCTATTTAAAGCAAGGAAGTAAGATCCGCTGGCACTCGTCATCCTCTCCCAGGTGAGGAGGGAGCTGGGCACTGTTTGCTCAAGCCTTTGCAGCTTGCTCTAGTTTTCTCAGCTGGCCCATCTCTGGCAGGAGAACAGGCCTGGTCTGTTCCACCTCCTCCCCAGACCCCCAGGCTACAATCCTCCAGCCCACACCTTGTTTCCTGAAAACATGAGGCAGACACTGACTGACATAGGAATAGGCCAGGAGGGGACCAGCTTTGGAGGATGGGAATGGGGCAGAAGAGCAGAGACACAGGGAGGGAAGAGCAGGAGGGAAAGGGCCTCCTCCCAGCCTAAAAAAGCATGTTCACACTTCAAGGCCAAGGAAGGAAAAAATTCTTAAATATTAATGAGAAGGGAAGAATCCCTCAGTACGAATCTAAAGGAACTCAGCGCAGGTACCAGGGCAGGTTCTGCTCGTAACCCTTTGGCTTCCCATCTGTGCATCAATGAAGGAAACCCACAGTATGTAAGGAGGAGGGGAGGGAGGGAACAGTCAAGGGTTTATGAAGGATGGGGATTGTGTCCCAGTCTTGGCACCTTCCTGTCTTTCCCATTGCCCAAGCACATCTCCTCCTTTTCCTGGAAGAAGCCTGGAGGCTGTGGCCGGGGAAGGGGAGGGGACAGAAGGGATAAAGACACTGCACCGGACATCTGATTGGCATTCCAGACTCATTCTCCCTCTGGTTAAACCCACACCTCTCACAAGCTTCCCTCTAGGAGTGCACAATCTCAGTCATCCCTGGCTCTTCCTTCTCTCTCATCCCACACATCCAACCAGTTGCTAAGTCTTAATGATTCCAACTCCAGACCATCTCTTAAATCCGCCCACCCCACTCCACCACTTACCTGGCCACCAACCTAGTTAAGACTCTCATTACCTATTGTCTAGACTAGTTTAATAACCCCCTCATTGGTCTCCATGACTCCAATGTCTTCTCCAAATTTCTGTCAAACTGACTTTCCTAAAGTTCAAGTCTGACCAGCCACCCCCTACAAAACAAACTCTAGGAACAAATATAAAAACTTTTGTTTGGTTTTTAAAGCCTCTCACAACCTGACTCCTTCTTCCCTTTCCAGTCTTAGTACACTTTACCATTCTTCATGTCCTCCATAATCCCGCAGCCCTGGCCCTGTTGCTAATCCCCTCATGAAGCTCCAGCTCCCAGCTCTCACACTTTTTGCCAGCTGTGCCCCGGGGCCTGGAACGCTCTCTGGCTTCCTTCAAGACAGCTCAAGTCTCACAGGACACCTTTCCCAGTCCCTCTCTCGCTGCTGACATCTCCCCTCTGAGATCTTCTCCCGGTTACACTGTATGTATCTTGTATAGACGTAACTGTTGCTACGTTGTTTCCTCCGTGAAAACACGATCCCTAGGAGGCCAGGAACCATCTTTCTGCCTTTCTCTGCACGCTCGTCACTCAGCACACCGCCTGGCACAACGGGACCCGCTGTTAAAAGACCCAAGTGCCAAAGAGAGTAGATTATATTTAATCCTGAAGGCAGGAGAGTCACTGAAGTCCATCAAATGGCGGCAGGAGGCGCCATGGGCAGACCAACGCTTTAGGAAGAGCACTTGGCAGCTTAACTGGGAATGAGTCCAAATCAGGAAAGAACTGATTCTGGGAGTCTAAATAAGAGGTTGTTACCATAGGACAGACTAGAGACAGTGAGGGCCCGAACGAGACAGATCGTTGTGTGAGCAGAGACAAGGAGTCAGATGGAAGAGATGCCATGGAGTGAGCATGGCTATGCAGGTAGAGGAGGAATGAGGAGTCCACCTGGATGACTGGAAGGATGGTGGTGGTCTTGATGGTCAGTGGGAAGTCTGGAAGGAGCAAGGGTTTTGGAAATAATGACTTCTAGTTTGGATGTGTTGGGTCTAAGATGTTTCTAGGACATACGGCTTGGAATGTCTGCCTATTGGCAGTTGGTGATAAGGGACCGAAGCTCAGAAGGGAACATTCATGTACATAGAGATGATCGCGGAACCAACGGCAGCTGGTGAGATCAGAGAGCAGAGAGAGGAAGGAGGTGGGTTCCCAGGACAAAGTCCTGTGCTCCAGTGGGTCTGACATGGATAACAAAGAGGCTGAGAAGGAACGGGAAGTCACCCAAGTAGAAGGGGAACCAAGAGAAAGCTTTGCCGTGAGAGAGAAGAAGAGAGGGGACCCAGGAGGGGTAGCCAACAGTTAGATGCTGCAGAGAGGTCCAGAAGGATGAAGATCAGAGAGATTTGGCAATTAAGAAATCACTGGTAACTTTAGAATAGCCGTTTCCGTTCAGATGAAGTTGGGGACTTTAGAGGAGAAGAAAGCAAGGGAAAGTGAGGGTACTGGGTATAAATGACTTTTTCAAGGAGGGTAGCTGAGAAAATGAGAAGAGGTCTAAGATGACAGCTAGCAGGGATAATAGGACCTAGTGAGGATTTTTTTAAGAATGGGAGAGCCTGGGATGTGTTTGTAGGCAACAAGGAAAGACTCAGCAGATAGGGAGAGACTGAAGAGGGAGACAGAAACAGACGGACGAAAAGAGACAGAGACATAGGGACAGGAAGACCGAGAAAGAACGAGAGAGAGAGAAGAACAGGTAAAGGACAGACGGAAAGAGGATAGCAGGGGCAGTCTTCTGGAGGAGAAAGGAGGGCATGGGATCAGGCATGCATGTATAGGGATTTACCCTGGCAATGAGAACGACATGGAGCCTGGAGCAAAAGATCAGACAATGGAGAAGGATGGGGAGAGGGGAGACAGACGAGGAGAGAAGTTTGTGGGCAGCAGCTTCAATTTCTGCAATCGAGTATGAGACAAAGTTCTGAGCTGCGGTAGTGAGGGAGGTTTGAGTGGCACACAAGGCCGATTAGGGAGCAGTACCAGTATTACGTCACTGCAGAAGCCCCAGATAACGCCTTTCTAGCTACCTTGTGAGGGCCGTGCTCTGCATCTCCAGAAGCGCTTCCCTAAAGTCAACAGCCACCCATATTGGGGATGACGGTATTTATTGACCGCTAAGGTCCTTTCCACCACAGATTCGGTTTCTAGGACTTGCAACTGATGGAGGAGCATCCGCTGGTTGCAGTCTCCATGACAGGCTCCCTGTGCCTGGTCAAGCCTTTTATTTTCATTTTCTCTTCTCAAACAGGTAAACAACAATGGAATCATCTCCTTCCTAAAGGAAGTCTCCCAATTCACGCCGGTAGCCTTCCCCATCTCTAAAGACCGCTGTGTGGTGGCTGCTTTCTGGGCTGATGTTGATAACCGCCGGGCTGGAGAGGTCTATTACCGGGAGAGTAAGGAGCAGGCCACCCTGCAGAGAGCCACAGAGGACATCTGGAAGTATTTCCCGGAGCTCCCCGACTTCTCAGCAAAGTGGGTTTTCGTGGCCACCTGGCACCAGGTGACTTTTTTCGGAGGGAGCTCATTTTCTCCGGTAAGTTCAACCATTGGTGAGGGATGGAGGGAAGAACTCTAACCAGAGTTTTCTAACCAAATGCAGTCCCTGGCTGTGGGTCTCCAGGGGCTCTCTCTCCCCTTACCTGTTCTCTGCCTGCAAGTTGCACAGCGTCCACTGAAGCCTGACACGGCCACCCCTAGAACCACTTTGGATCTGCTCCTTTGGGGATCCCCTCTGACCAAAAGATTTCTTTCTAGCATTCTTCTCCCTCCTAACCCACCATACCAGGCAGAGGACCATCTTGGCACCAGTTCCGGCAGTGGGTGCTTCCAAGGAGGCATGGGAGAGCTGTCTTCCAAGCCTGAGGAGGGCTGTCATGTAGAAGGAGAACAGAGCTAGGGGCAATGGAAGGGGATGCCATCAAGAGACTAGTTTGGTCTGGCATCAGGAACAACTCCCCAGAGATGGGCTGCCTTGGAGGGGAGAAGGTTCTCCCTCATTGGGGTCTTCAAACTGAAGAGCAATGAGCCCCCACCAGGTGTGCTGCAGAGATGATTCTTGTTCCAGCATGGGTTGAACAAGACACCTCTAAGGAAGGTTCAGGAATTTTATTCAAGACAATAGGAGAGGCCTTTGTTCAGAACCTGTTGACTCAAATTAGTGACTTTTAGATACTGTTCTTCCTAGCAAATAACACCTCAAAGGAAAATGTTTGAAGGCACAAGGAAGCTGACTAGAGTTGGCATACCCGCACCAACAATGGCAGCAGGGACAGTTTGATAGAAGAGAGATATAAAAATGTACAAAGCAGATCCAAGAACAATAAAGGCACAAATTGGGGCCACTTAGGATCGGAGCAAACAGCCTCATCAACCTTGGTCCCGCCCCCAGCCTCAAGGGCTTGGCAGGGACTGATATCAATTATGAGGTCTCTGAGTCTTTCAGAAAAAGCTAAATTGTGGTCAGGATGCTCTGTTTAAGAAGGCATGTGGTATGTGATGTGCTTTAGAAAGGTTTCTATCAAAAATGTTTTTAGTTATCTAGAAAATTCATACATAGAACATGTGATTCCCTAATGATGTCAAATAAATGAGATATTACTATGATATATTTAAGGAGCTTCAGATCAATACATTACATCTATGTTTGCACTTCTGTTCTTAACTTAGTGCTTTGTTCATTAACTTGGTCATTCAGATTAGGAGCTATTTAGATATCAAATATATTTTTAAAATTATCCTGAGGGGGAAAAGCACATGCACAATCTTTCACTTTTCTGGGATAAATAATATTTTGATGAGCTAACACCTCTTAGCGAAGGTAGCAGTGTCTAGGGAGAAAGGCAACATCAACTGTTTTGCTGACTGTAACCAGAATCTTACATTTTGCCACATACTTTCTCCACATCCATTGCATGAGAATCTTGTAAGCCTCACTTTCCAGACACAGAGAGATAGATATGTGAAAACCACCTATCTGGCCTCAAGTTTCCATCATGGCAGTACACCTCTCCTACACACCCAGCCCCCCTCTATCTCTCCTGGCCCAACTCCATTTTCTTCCTGGACTCTAAAATGGTTCAGACCAATGGGACATCTGCATGGGCAGAAATCCGGTATTTGAGGTTCCCCCTTATGACTGACACAAGCCACCACAGTCACAACTGCACCTTCCCATTGCAAGGAGATCTGGATTTCAAAGCCCTTCCCACTGATCCCCTGTGGGCTAAGGCATAGTCCAGATTCACCACCAGCCAAATCACCATTATGGAATTGCAATGTCCCCACACCCTCCCCCTGCCTTCCCTCAGTTCCTTCTTTTTTTAAAAAAAAAGCTTTATTATTTAATAATTTTTACATATTCTTCAAGGTCCAAATTAGATGCCATCTTTTTCCTCCCAATCAGAATACCCATCCTCCTCCCAAAGTAGCAGCCATCTGTTTTGCTTTCTATTTTATGTACATAAAGTTCCCCCACTAACTATAGACTTTATGAAGGGAAGGGCTAGCCATTTCCCCACACAGTATCCTGTTCTGACAAGGCACTCAGCTGTGGAAGAAATGTTAAACTAATCACATCTAATTAATTAAAACACTGACCAACAGTGGCTCAAGCTGAGAGGACTAACAACAACTGGAAGAAAGTTAACTTCGGAGCAGCTAGGTGGCCCTGGAGTCAGGAGCACCCAGGCTCAAATCAGGCCTCGGAAATCCGGCACTTAGGAACTGTGTGACCCTGGGCAAGTCACCCAACCTCAACTGCTCTGCCTTCCCCCCTCCAGAAAAGAAGAAGAGTTAACATAACCCTTCAAGTTCTAAGAATTCAAAGCAAGTAGACACCAAATAAAAATGTGTGTCTGATTAAGAAGGTCCTTCATGATTTCAACATGCCTCGGTGTCATAATTATAAACATGAATTGTCACTGTTATTATAGAACTAACTTCTAGCAGAATTTGGAAAAAGCTTTTACTTTATAACAAAAAATTGCCAAAGATACTCAGTATTATCTTTTCTTACTAAAATGTCTGTACGTAGGTGTCTGTCACACAAGGAAGCCACTTGCTTTTGCATTAGAAAGAGGTGATTTAACAGTGTAACCGTTTCTTTTCCACAGTGGAATACAACAACTGCTACAGATGAGAACAACTGCAGACCAGGAGTTGTGGAACCCAGTTCCTTCTCATTCTCCCTCCCCACCCCCACTGTTCTCTTTTTCCTCTCCTGGTTAGGCCAGCTTTTT
Source organism: Phalanger gymnotis (assembly GCA_028646595.1). Lineage (NCBI taxonomy): Eukaryota > Metazoa > Chordata > Mammalia > Diprotodontia > Phalangeridae > Phalanger > Phalanger gymnotis. Next base: position 6,735 of record JAQQSZ010020389.1, read on the forward strand.
ACTAGAGTCATAGGGTCTAGGTTCAAATCTTGCCTCTGATACTTATTTCCTATGTCATGTGGAGTAGATAACAAACTTTCTAGCCATCAGTTTCCTCATATGTAAAATCAGTTGGCCTCACCATTGCCTGGCTGCATGACCTTGGAAAAGTCACTTACTCTATGCAGACCTAAAGCCGGGAGTTTGCACTAGATGGCTTCTGAAGTCCATGCTAGTTCTAACTTTCTAGGAGCTATATTCTAGGTTTGGTCCCAACTCTGACATTACATGTTCTTCGTCTTAAAGGACCTCCCAGCTCTGACACTCAGCATTCTATGTTCTAAGGTCCCTCCCAGTTCTACCATCCCATGCTCTGTGTGTTAAGGTCCTTCCCAGCTCTGATAGTCAATGTACTATGCCACAAGGGCCCTCCCAGCTCTGACATTCAGTGTTCTATGTTCTAAAGTCCCTCCCAGAAATTCCCGGGGGGGGGGGGGCGGAGCCAAGATGGCCATGTGAAAGCAGCATCTTACTGGAGCTCTCTGACATGTTGTCAGATTCCTGTTAAAAAGTGAATCTGAGCAGATTTGAGAGAGCTAGAAACCACAAGCAGTCTGAGTGAGGCAAATTTCCAAGCCAGGAGCTTCCGAAAGGCCGACGGGACAAATCTGTAGCCTGGGAGAGCATTCAGCATGCGGGGCTGCTCCAGACAGCACCAAAGCAGAAGCAGCCATGGAAACCAACCTGCAAGACAGGCTAGGAGAAAGCTGGGGGCCCAAAACCGGCGGAGATCCCCAGGCCTCCCAACACAGGACAGTAGCCTGTGGAAGCAATGAGAGGCAGCATCGCAACGCCACCAGCCTTGAGACATCAACTCCTGAAGCTTGCAGCCCAAAAGATTGAAGCTCGCCTTTTTGAACTTCCAGGAGATATAATGGCCATGTAAACGGCTCTAATCCCTCCCCACCCCTAACCCAGAGAATTCTTTGGAAAAAAAAAACGCTGGAATAGAGGAGACAGAAGTGGGGCTTCAGTGGCTGAGCAGTGGGAGTTCCTGAGTCCCAGGGGGCAGAGCCAGCAGGGGTCAACGTACCCAGACGTACCCTTGCTCCCCCAGGGGAAGTGCCAGACACCAGCTCAAACAACAAACAGCTGAGACCGTTGCTGAAAGCTATAATTCACAAAGCAAATAACTAGACTCACAATCCCCAGAATAAGAAACCTGGGACAGAGAGCCCTGAACCCCAAAAGCAGAAATTCATTGTAAAGCCACGAAAAGGCTAACCAACATGAAGAAGAACACAAAAAAACCAAGGACCATTGATTCTTTTTATGGAGACAGGCATGATCAAAATACCAATTTGGAAGAGGATAGCAATGACACTATACCCACATCTGACCCCTCAAAAGGGAACATGAACTGGTCTCAAGGCCAAACAACATTACTGGAAGAGCTAAAGGAGGATTTTAAAAACCAAATTAGGTTGGTAAAAGAAAAAATGAAAAAAATGGGAAAAAAACCACTGATGAAATCAAGTCCTTAAAAAATAAGATTGGCAAAATGGCTATGGAGATTCAGAATCTAAATAGAGAAAATGACACCCTGAGAGGTAAAATCAACCAACTGGAAAAGGAGACTCAAAAACAAAATGAAGACAGCAACTCATTAAAAATTAGAATTGAGCAAGTGGAAGCTAATGACTCTATGAGGCATCAAGAAGTAATCAAACAAAATGTAAAGAATGAAAAAATAGAAAAAAAAATGTGAAATATCTGATTGGAAAAACAACTGACCTGGAAAATGATCCAGGAGAGACAATTTAAGAATTGTTGATCTGCCAGAAATCCATGATGAAAAAAAAGAGCTTTGATTGTATCTTTGAAGAAATTATCAAAGATAATTGCCTGGAGGTCCTAGAACCAGAGGGTAAAATAGTTATTGAAAGAATCCACCGATCAACCCCTGAAAGAGATCCCAAATTGAAAATACCAAGAAATATTATAGCCAAATTTCAGAATTACAAAGTCAAGGAGAAAATACTGCAAGCAGCCAAAAAGAAACAATTCAAATATCGTAGAACTACAGTCAGGATCATGCAGGATCTCTCAGCTTCTACATTAAAATGACAGGAGAAAATGGAATATGATATTCTGAAGGGCAAAGGAGATGGGACTACAACCAAAGATCAACTACCCAGAAAAATTAAGCATAATTTTTCAGGCAAGAAAATGGACATTCAACAAAATAAGGGAATTCCAGACCTTCCTGACGAAAAGGCCAGAACCCAATGAAAAATTTGATCTTCAAATACAAAACTCAAGAGATACATAAAAAGGTAAACAGGGGGAAAAATCCTCCACAAACCTTATTAATCAATAAGGGCAAATTATTTACATCTTTATATAGGATTATATCACCTTATGTATATTATATGTATGTATGACATATATATGTCAATCTTGAGAATAGTACAGCTATTATGACAATTGAAAGGGATACACATAGACTGTGAATGTCTGTATAAAATAACTGATATAAGGATAAAAAACATAATTAAGAGATGTAAAGGGAGGGTTATGGGAGAAGAGGTAAGGAGGTAGTAGAAAAGGGTAAATTACATCAAATGAAGAGGCACAAAAACACATTATAATAGAGGGAAAGAAGGGAGGGAGAAGAGCAGTATTTGAGCTTTACTGTCATCTGATATGGTTCAAGAAGGGAATAACATACCTTAATAAGTATAGAAATCTAACTTGTCCTACAGGTAGTAGGAGGAGAAAGAGGGAAAAAAGGGAGGGGGTGGTCAGAAGGGAGGGAAGAAGTAGCAAGTGGAAAACAGTAAGATAAGGGAGGAGAATCAAGAGGGAGGGTAAACTGAGGAAGGCGGCAGTCAAAAGCAAAACTTTGTTGAAGAGTGGAAAGGGAGAAGTAAAAGCATAAATAGGGGTGAAATAGGATGGAGTAGAAGACATAGATAGAAATCATAACTGTGAATGTGAATGGGATGAACTCTCCCATAAAATGGAAGCAGATAGCAGAATGGATTAAAAACCATAATTCTACAATATGCTGTTTACAAGAAACACATTTGAAACAGGGGGATACACATAGGGTAAAGGTAAAAGGCTGGAGTAAAATATATTGCACTTCAGCTAAAGTAAAAAAAAAAGCAGGTGTAGCAATCCTAATCTCAGACAATGCAAAAATAAAGACAGATTTAATTAAAAGAGATAAGGAAGGACACTACACCCGCTAAAAAGCACCATAAACAATGAAGCAATATCATTGTTTAACATATATGCACCAAGTGGTATGGCATGCAGATTCTTAGAGGAGAGGTTAAGGGAGTTACAGGAAGAAATAGACAGCAAAACTATAATATTGGGAGACTTTAACCTCCTCCTCTCTGAACTTGATTAATCTAACCTCAAAATAAAT
>JAQQSZ010020390.1:0-10152 GCA_028646595.1 Phalanger gymnotis
ATGAATGAATCTTGCTCTCATCGGATTTGACTTGAGGAGGGAATAACAAACACACTCAGTTGGGTATCTTACTCCACGGGAAAGTAAGGGGAAGGGGATAAAAAAGGAGGGGATGATAGAAGGGAGGGCAGATAGGGGGAGCAGGTAATCAAAAGCAAACACTTTTGAAAAGGGAGAGGGTCAAGGGAGAGAACTGAATAAAGAGAGATGGGATAGGATGGAAAGAAATATAGTTAGCCTTTCACAACATAAGTATTGTGGAAGTGTTTTACAAAATGATATATGTGTGACCTCTGTTGAACTGCTTGCCTTCCTGGGGAGGGTGGGGGGGAAGGGAAGAGGGGAGAGAATTTGGAACTCAAAATTTTAAAAGCAGAGGCTCAAAAAAAGCTGTTTTTTGCATGCAGCTGGGAAACACGATATATAGGGAATGGGGCATAGAAATCTATCCTACTCTACGAGAAAGTAAGGGGAAAGTGGATGGAGTGGGGTGGGGTAACAGAAGGGAGGACTGACTGGGGAACGAGGCAATCAGAATATATGCCATCTTGGAATGGGGAGGGGAAGGAGACAGAAATGGTGAGAAAATTTGTAACTCAAAATCTTGTGGAAATCAGTGTTGAAAACTAAAATATTAAATAAAATGATAAAATAAATAAAAAAAAAGAATTAGAACAGGCAGTGAGGAAACAAAATGATCTCTTTTTGGTAGATGATATGATGTTGTACTTAGAAAATCCTAGAGAATCAAGTAAAAAACTACTTGAAATTATTAACAACTTTAGCAAAGTTGCAGGATAAAAAATAAGCCCACACAAATCATTAGCATTTCTATATATTACCAGCAAAGTCCAGCAGCAAGAGAAAGAGAAATTCTACTAAAAAACTATACACAACACAAAATACTTGGGAATCTATCTACCAAAACAAACGCAGGAACTACATACACAACTATAAAACACTTTTCACACAAATAAAGTCAGATCTAAACAATTAGAAAAATATTAATTGCTCATTGGTGGACTGAGCCAATATAATAAAAATGACAATTCTATACAAATTAACCTATTCAGTGCCATATCAAATTATCAGAAATTATTTTATAGGGCTGGAAAAATAATAACAAAATTCATCTGGAAGAACAAAAGGTCAAGACTATCAAGGGAATTAATGAAAAAAGGTGAAAGAAGGTAGTTTAGCCATACCATATTTCAAACTGTATTACAAAGTGGTAGTTATAAAAACAATTTGGTACTGGCTAAGAAATAGAGTGGTGGATCAATGGAATAGATTAGGTACAAATTACATTATAGTAAATGAGCATAGTAATGTAGTAGATGACAAATCCAAAGATCCAAGCTTTTGGAACAAAAACTCATTATTTGACAAAAATTTCTGGGAAAATTGGAAAACAGTATGGAAAAAACTAGGTATAGATCAACATCTCACACCACATACCAAGATTAGGTCAAAATGGTAGATGATTTAAACCTAAAGGGTGATGCCATAAACAAATTAGGAGAGCCCACAGAATAGTTTATTTGTCAGATTTATGGATAAGGGAAGAATTTAGGGCTGAAGAAGATACAGAGAACATTGAAAAATATAAAATAGATAATTTTGATTTTATAAAATTGAAAAGTTTTTGCACAAACGAAATCAATGCGACAAAAATTATAAGGAAAGCAGAAAACTGGGAAAAATTTTGCAACAAGCATCTCTGATAAAGGTGTCATTTCTTAAATATATGGACAATTGAGCCAAATTTATAAAAAATACAAGTCATTCTCTGACTTGACTTGAGGAAGGAATAACATACACACTCAATTGGGTATCTTACCCTACAGGAAATTATCGGGGAAGGGGATAAGAGAGAGAGGATGATAGAAAGGAGGGTGAGGGAGAAGAGGAGGTAATCAAAAGCAAACACTTTTGAAAAAGGCCAGGGTCAAGGAGATAAAATTGGATAAAGGAGGACAAGATAGGATGGAGGGAAATATAGTCTTTCACAACATGACTGTTATGGAAGTGTTTTGCATAATGATACATGTGTGGCCTATGTTGAATTGCTTGCCTTCTCAAGGAGTGTGGGTGGGGAGGAAAGAAGGGAGAAAACTTGGAACTCAAAGTTCTAAAAACAAATGCTCAAAAAAAGTTTTTTTTTTTTTTACATGCAATTAGGAAATAAGATATACAAGCAATGAGGTATAGAAATCTATCTTGCCCTACAAGAAAGTAAAGGGAAAGGGGATGGGGGGTGGAGAAGTGGGGTGACAGAAAGGAGGGCAGACTGGGGAAAAGGGAAATCAAAGTGTATGCCATCTTGGGGTGAGGGGAATGTAGAAATGGGGAGAAAATTTCTAACTCAAAATCTTGTGGAAATCAATGTTGAAAACTAAAAAATATTAAATAAAGAAATAGAAAAAAAAAGACCATCATTAAAAAAAAACAACAAAGAATTAACCTTGACTGTATGGAACACCTAATCAAGTAGCACAAAAAATAACCATTTCATTTGAACAGTTTTTACTTTTTCTTCAAATGTGATATGACATTAGGAAAGCTAGAAGACCAGAGCTAGATGTTATGTTAACATTATATTTGGCTCAACCCAGAATTAAAAAGTTTTAACTTTTTCTCTATAAAAGTTAAATGTTATGAAAGCTAGAGAAATAACCTAAGTTCATCCATCTTCCAAATGAATTTCAATCCTGTTCTGATGTTGGGTGCCTTTCATCTACTAAATATTCCTAGATGTTATGTACACTCTTACTCATCTCCTGTGGTCTTTGTGGTCTGCTGCTTTCGTGTTACCTGGCAGCCATCTTGATTAATCCACTTGTGCTGTACTTCATCTCTCGCTGAATCACTGAGGCCAGCATGATAAGCAAGGGCAGCAAGACCATCCTTCTGTAAGGTGTCAGCCATCGTGTCACATTCACGCCTGGAAAGGCAGTAAATTATCCCTGAGTCATCTGCAAACAAACCAAAATAGTTTACACTGAGAAAAATGGCCTATTTTACCTCAACACTATTTAAAAAAAAAAAAAAAAAGGACGGAGGATCATATCAAAAGCATAGTTCAAATAGGCGAATTCTATGAACTGGAAGTAAGTTCTAATCCTGGCTCTACTACTGACATGTCAGAAGACCTTGGACAAATTATTTACCCATCTGTAAGTTCTTATTAATAAAATGGGAATAATAAATGATGCTCTTTTTCTTTCTCACATGACAATAGGAAGTTAAGTCTCAGTTCTCTATGGTGATGGGAGAAAAGGGTTGCATGGATAAATGAAATTAACCTTAGGTCTCATTTTCATATAACCAATTAAAAAAGCAGGAAGTGGGTGGGAGAGGGCATAGAAACAAAAAAATCTGGATAATATACACGCTGATACTAAGACAGAGAAAGTAATTATCAACTTAAAAAAAATCACAATTGAGAGTTAACAATACAGATGCAGGTGGTATATTTCATATATCTTGTGTTAATGATTACTGTTGTCAAGCCAAATGGTGTTTTACCAACTCCAGGAATCGGAGAGTTGAAATATTTTGTACTATAAATAACTACTTAGTGCTCTCATAATGAGAAAAGAATTGTTAAATATGCAATCTTCCATATCCCATGTGGTATTAAAAAGACATTTATTTAACACTCCCAAACATAATTCACAAGTCTCTACTCACGTGGGTGATGTTTTCTGATCCATTCTAAGCAATCAAATGCCACCTTTTTCGGTTTTTTGGGCAACACACTATACTTCAGATTATGTCTGTTAAAACTCATGCTAAATCTAGAAAAGACCAAAGTACAAAATTTAGTCTTCTTAGACAACTTGACTTTTACCACCTCTGGAAGTTCAAAGCAGTGATCATCCAAACAGGCAGCACAAATATTGACCTGTCTTGACAAGCTGGGTGGGGCTCTTGGAATGGTCCACAATGAATGCACAACAATGAAATGGAAGGAAGCAAAGGATGAGGAAGGGAAGTAGTGACGGAGCATACAGGAGAAACACAGATTAAAATTAAATCTGTTCTCTTGCAAAAATTTTCACAAAGTTACAAGATCTTGACCAGTGTTACCCACACATGACATCATACAATTAGCGTTCCTAGACCTTGTCTTCCCTATCTTTAAAAGCAGAGGGTTGGACTAAATGATCTTAAAAGATGCTTCCACATGTGAATCCAGTGATAAAATATATTATGTCTACCTACTGTTAGGATAAGAAAACACAGGTATCTGCCTATAGTGGTGTTCACTAACAATACAAATTTTCCCTAAAAAATTGCATAAAAGTTATTTAGAGAATTCCGATTCCCCCCCGCTTCTGGGCATATGACAATTAGCATAGTTGATGTAAGAGAATGCTAACTGGCAGTCACCATAACATAAGGCTGATAGAAACATGCTGAAAATTATTTCTATTTTTTTCTCTTAAGCTTTCACATATCAATGCAGAGCTTTTAAAATTGACTTTTGCATATGGCATAATACTAGAACCTGAAGTATAATATTTGATACATCTCACATATAGAACATTAATTTTGTCAAATATAAAGGGAAAAAACTCCAAAAAAATTATCACGACTTTATGTAGGTAGCACTTCAAATATTTATTCATATTTTTCTGAAACTGACATTATACTAGAATATTTAATTCTGTATTCTAAAGATTACATTGATGAAATTCTGAAACTCATCATATTTCTGTATTAGAGTATCATGGCTTAATTTTACGGAAAATACTTATTAGCATTAGATTACTAAGACTGGAAGAAGCCTTAAATTACTTAAATTTCCTATTTCACATTGTACAGTTTAACAGCTCCCAATATATTTTACAAAGTCTTGATTGTTGTCTAATTCAAATGTTTGTTTTTATTTTTATATAGAACTTTAAATTTCTTTCATATTAAAAAAAAATCTCTATAATCAAACTAGTTATTCTTCCTTTCTCTTCAAATGCCCCCATAAATTGCTGTTTTTACTCATCCCAACATCCCCTCCCTAGCCTTTCACATTTAGACTATGCCTTATCTTCATTCCAGATTTATACATTGTTTCATGGCCTTCTAAATGTTCAAATGGATTCGTGGCCTCTTTTTGTGGAATTTCCCTCGAATGATACTGTTTTCAACTCATCCACGCCTGCCTATCCTGAGTGATTCCTGCTCACGTTCTCTGACAAGTCTGCCATGAGGAGATCCACCTAACATGATAAAGCCATCTTTGATTTTTTCTGACCCTGAGAGGATACCAACAGATCATGTAAGCTGTCTACTGGTCATCCCTCACTCTTTCCTGTGGCCAGTCTATCTTATGTTTTGATCATACATTTTTTATTGACATCCTTCACTTTTGTCCTCTATGTTTCTTATTTGCTTTATGTTGCAGCCTGCTCACATCTACTGTGGAACCTCTCTACTTTATTCTTCGGAGGCTGAAATGTTCTATGATTAAAAGTCATAAAATCATATGATAAAATATAGGTATTAAAAAGGGAGGTCTTTATTTCTGGGAGAATTCTGGGGTCATTAAAGGAGCTTTGTACTTTCTAATAGGCAGTCCCACCTACTCTCTTTCCTCTTGTTTAATTCTGGGTCTAATTCACTGTTCATACATAGTGATGAACAAGATCAACAGTAGATTATATATCTAAATACTTATCATAATCTGGATATCATGCACTTGGTTTTCTGATGGTTTTTTGAGCGGATATGTCTCTCTTCTAGAATGGTCTGTCTTGATGAATAAGAGCTATTCCCTAATTGATAAATGGTCAAACAATATGAACAAGCAGGTCTCAAGGGAAAAAAAAATCTGAGATATCTATAACCACACGAAAAAATGTTCCAAGTCACTAATAATTGGAGGCATGTAACTTAAAGCAATTCCAAGATTCTACCTCCCATCCATTGACTAAGATGACAAAAAAAGGAAAATGACAAAATACTAAAAGGGCTATGGAACAACAGGAAAACTAATGTGCTGTTGGGAGAGATGTGAATAGTCCAACCATTCCAGAAGGCAGTTTATAACTATTCCCTGAAAGCTGCTAGTTATGCAAACCTTTGACTCTGAGATACCAATACTAAACCAGTTCTGTAAAGAGAGCAAAGAACTGGAAATTAAAGGGGTGTCCCTCAGTTGGGAAATGGCTGAATAGAAGATGGTATATGTGTGGTGGCTAGACTGTCATGTACCACCCCTCCCCCTCATATGAAGGTAATGGAATACTATTGTGCAATAAGAAATTACCGAAGGGATGGCTTTAGAGAAACTTGGGAAGACTTATGTGAACAGTGAAGTGAGTAGATCCAGGAGAACAATTTATACAATGACAAGACAGACAACTCTGATTAAATGACCAACAATTTGAGAGGACTGATGAAGCATGCTCCCCAGACGTATTTTTTGGACACGGCCTGGGCAGAAATTTTTTTTGACTATGCAAATTTATAACGAGGGTGTTGTTCTTTCATTCTTTTTTTTAAGATAGGGAGAGAAAATAAATTTGTAACTGAAAAAGGTATATTTTTTTAGAAGAAATATCATTTGCAAACAGGAGTACCATATAGGTGATCTCATCATCTATAGGGAGTCCTCTCTTCAACTTGGAATCTGTGTTGCGTCTGTTCCATGACAGGAAGGATCAACTTTGATGAACATGTATCCTTATTTCATGTCTTAGCCATTTTTTTTTTACATTTTAACTCATTAATTTTATTAGTGACTCATAAAATGAATGGATTGGAATTTTAAAAATAAGTTATATTTCATTTCAATACACGTTAAACCACATGCATTTGTTTTACAAATTTAAATGTGGGACTAGAGTTAGGTATAACTAATACAGGTAGGGACACTATAATTTTTAATTTTTGGACAACTATCGTATAGGTAGAAGTAAGAGAGAGTTTACTGTTAGAATGTGAACAAGCTAAAAAATGTTTTGTGTGCCTTGAGAATAGCTTCCATGATCACAAATACTGTAATATTAAAATGTGAAGCAGTTTGGGGTTGGCTGGCGAATTACATCCTAGGATGTAAAAGATCATCGATTTAGGACTCAGAAGACCAGGACTGAGTTCAACCCTTGGCTCTGCCACTTACTAGCTCTGTGGCCCTGGGTATGTTACCTCTTTGGCTTTAGTTTCCTCATCTATAAATAGGGATACCTGTAATACCTACCTTACAGGGTTGTTGTAAGGATCAAATGAGATAACAGTAACAGTCTGCAAACCTTAAAGTGCTAAATAAATGTCAAAAGTTATATGTCCATAAAATACAATGTATAATTTAATCCTCCTGAAAAAATGGAGGGACGCTGTCATATTTCATAAAGAGAAGAATAGTTTTGGGGGATTTTATACCAATTTTTTCCACCATAACTTACATTCGAGGGTTGAGAATCTTCAATTGAGTTAGGATATCCTTCTGCACCCTGGGGTTAGCAGTGGCTGTGAGAGCCATCATTGCAACAGAAGGAAATTTCTGTCGAAGCATATTCAATCTCTTGTAGTCTTGACGAAAATCATGTCCCCACTAGTTGAAAAATAAAGAATAGTGTTTTTTTCTAATCATTTAACTCTTCATTTGAAAAAGATACAAAACAGAATCCAGGCAGCATTTCATTTTAATAAAAATATAAAAATTACAAAACTATTACAAGAGGCTATAAAGAGCTGAACTGATTTAATTCTTTAGAAAATGGTTTTTAAAATCACTCAATATCAGTTTTCATTGAAGATTTATTAAAGAATGGATTTCAATGGATTTACTATACATATATTTAAACAAAGTGTAACTTTTAAATACTTCAAACATAAAAAGGCAACATTTACCTGACTGACACAGTGTGCTTCATCAATGACAAAACGTGCCAGTAATTTTCTCTTGTACAGATTTTCCATAGTAGAAATCAGCCTGTTACTTGCACAGACCTAGACCAAAAATTTATCAAGATAAAGTTCTCCTAAAAAGGATAAAACCTCACGCCATTTCTGATGCAAAGTAAGCAGAACCAGGAAAACAGTTTACACCACAACTAAAACAACCAGAAAGAACAATAACACAACAATTTAACTGAATGCTATGAAATTATGATGACTAAACTTGGCCTGAACAAGAGAGAAAAGATAGGCCTCATTCTCCCTCTCAAAAAGGGGAGAGATTACAGCTGCAGAACATTCTAGACGTCAGATTTTTTTCCCCAATGTGTTGCTAAGTTCTGTGAAACTAATTTTTAAAACTTTTATTCTTTGTTGTGAAGGATGGCTCTCTGGGGGGCAGAGTGGAAAAAGGCTAAATTGGGATATGTAAAGTGATGTAAAAATAAAAGCTACCAATAAAATGTATTTTATAAACTTAAAATAGTTTTTTACTTCAGGCAATAATGCTATAAGAATGTTGCAATAAACTGGGTATTTCTGCAATTTTACTTTTAGGAAGAAGTTTCTATGCTGGCAAATATGACTTTTAGCATTTAGGTAAATAAATGCTAAGGAACATCTTCTGAAGTTAATATACTTGAGAAAGTATAGTATCTAGAAAAACAGACACAACAAGCTTTCAAAAAGCAGGGTATATTTTAACATCGTGTTTTAAAATGACAATATAATACAAACCTTTTCTGGAGTAACGTATAAAAGTTTTATGATTGGATCTTTTTTTGACAATTGGAGATAAATATTTGCAGCTTCAGAATCTGTCTTGTCACCTGTTAGATAAGTGGCTGGAATCTAAGGAAAAAGTTAATATATTTTTTACATATTTATTTACTTAAGCTCAATTTATGTAGTTTATAGTTTTGTATTTGAAAGTCATATAAGCTTTGACCCCCAGTAATATTTTTGGAAAAATGAGTCAGGCATTTGGTTATCAAAAAGGAGAGAAGATTTGATGGCCAAATAATGCCAGGTAGCTAAGGAAGACACTTGGACCAAAATTCATATTATATAAACCATTTTCTCTCCTGGGAGAATCGATACCTGGGAGATTGACAAGAAACCCAAATCTCCCTTATAGGATGTAAAATCTCAAATAAATTTATGGAGAATAGGCAAAACTTGAAGGGACCCTGACCTTCTAAGAAGGAAAATGGATATAGGAACACCGGAGAAGGTAGATTTCCCAGCAAAGGAGCCAGGAGCCTGAAGACTAAAAGCTAGGAGGGGGAAACACAGAACAAAAGGGAAACAGATATAGCCAATTCAGACTGAGAAGTACAACCAACAGATTTAAACTGGTAGAAGGGTCATAGCCCCTTAACCTTTCTGGGCCTAAACTTCCTCATCTACAAAATGAGGGGGTTGGATCAGATGACTGGTAAGGATACCGCATCTTATGTTCCATATTTCCCATGACCCTATGGAAGATTCTGCAGAAATACAATGAAGGGTTGTTGCCATTATGGTGTTCAGAGTGATCTAATACAAACCAGCTCACGTTAGTGTTTTAACATTAGATCATATTCCCCTCCCCATTTTCTTTGGAAGAAAAATAGTGACAGTGAACTTGCTACGGGGTAGCTGGTGGTGATAAAGATGGTGACCCAAAATGTGCATGAGGACTAAGCTATGCCCACATGCACTATGAGAAAATAACAACATACATGACTTTCAAGTGTTTAAAGGGAATGAGAATCATGCTGACTCGGCAGCATACAAAACTTTTTCTACATAAACAAAAAGTTTAGATTAGCAAAAAAAAATAGAAGAGCTCTCTTATCTTCCTATAATAATAATAATTTTGTATCCAAATAAAATTAGATTGATAATCTTATGAAGTACAAAAAGAATGTGCTAAGTATTTATTTAACTATGCAAGGCAAAATAACTATTTTGCTTTATATCTCATCAATATTACTTAATAACAAATCACAGATTATTGTATTTCAGTCTTCACTTAATAGCATCACTTTGCTGTTATTCTCACAAAAAGTTTTAAAGGTTTGGATTTGTACTTACATCCAATGAAGTTAGCTTTTGCACTTGGTCTACTATTAGTGATCTCAGTGGAGAGATCACAATAGTAACTCCAGGAGAAACACAAGCTGGTAGCTGGTAACATAGGCTTTTACCCCCTCCTAAAAAATTAAGAGAAAAGTCTGTCAAGCTCTGCAACACAAAGACCAACGT